>PJEX01000083.1:0-14844 GCA_005350895.1 Colletotrichum tanaceti
GGGGGGGGGGACGGACTTGTCGATCGTCGAACGGGAGTCGACCAGTCGGGACAACGGTGACGGATGCTGACGGATGCTGGGGTCGTCATTCTCGTATGAGTCGTATCAAAAGTTCCCGAGCTTCTTGAAATAGGCGACGACTCCAGAACGCATGGAACCATGCAGAAAGTAGCCGTCAATGAGCGCAGATTAAACGGGCTCCCGAAGGGATGGGGGAACATGAGGGTCCAGGGATGCCAGTATCATGTATTTAAGGGTCCGGGGTGTTCCGCCTTTATATCCGTACTTCAACAAGAATCCCCGACTCGCTCGACCCGTGTATGCCAAACGAGGCATCTTCACAGAGCATAACACGATGCCGTGGACGCCACTTCTTGTGCCTGCCCTCACGCTGGCCTTGGCTTTGTCGGCCAACGGCCAGACTAACGACAGCTCGGGCGTCGGGAACGGGTTCATCAGCTACGAGGCCGGACAGACCAGCGGCCGGATCGTCCGTGGATCCCAGACGCTGGCCTCCCTCAAGGTGGGCTCCGGCTCCGGCTCCGGCTCCGGCTCCGGCTTCGACTTCCTCCCCTCCGACCTGCTCTCGAACCTGACGAGCGACGGCGTGCACCACCTGGGCGACGTCACGTTCCGCTTCCGGGTCGTCGGCGGCGCGGCAAACTGGACCAGCGTCGATTCCGCCACCAACAGGAGCCGCCCCGTCCGGGCCCTCGACGGCCTCGCCCCGGGCGTCGTCGCCGCCGCCGACTTGACCCCGACTCTGCCCGGCGGCCTGCCGTTGACCGTCACGCGGGAGTGGCTGTCCGAGGGCGACGGCCTCGCCCTCCGCGTGAACCTGACCAACAACAACCCCGACGCGGCCGTCGAGCTCGGATCGTTGGGTCTGCCCGTCGTCGTCAACAACATCTTCAGCCTGCGCTCGGCCGAGGACATCCAGGCGAGGTGCTCCCTCGCGGACCCGTACATCGGCCTCGATGCCGGGTACGTCCGCGTGTCCCCGGTCAGGGGCCTCGGCAACGCCCTCGTCGTCTCCCCCCTCGGCGCGAGCCCGTTCGAGGCTTGGAGGCTCCTCCGCGAACCCGAGGGGGATCTCTTCTACAAGTCTCAGACGTACGAAGGAAACTACGAGTGGATGATTCACTCGCGGGCGTGGGCCGAGACCGAGTGGAACGGCGTCGACCCCTGGAACCCCCCCACCTCCAAGACGCTGGAGCCGGGCGAGAGCTACTCCGTGGGGCTCAGGTTCAGCATCGCGGAGACCATCCAGACCATCGAGGACGCCGTGGTCAAGTCCGGCATTCCTCTCGCCGTGGGGATCCCCGGATACGTCGTGCCTACCGATCTCACCGCACGACTGTATCTGACGCATTCGGCTCCGGTCAAGTCCATCGACGGCCACGGCGCCTTCACCGTCGTCCAAGACGCCGCCGCAAAGGGGACGCCGTACCTCGTTACCCCCACCGCGGGCGCCTGGGGAAGGGCCAAGATCACCATCGCCTACGAGGACGGCAAGACGCAGGTTGTCCACTACTTCGTCACCAAGCCAGCGCCGGAGACGGTGTCCGACCTGGGCCACTTCCTGACCACCGCCGCTCACTACACGGACGAAGCGGACCCCTTCGGGAGGGCGCCGTCCATCATGGGCTACGACCGGGAAGCCGGCGCCATCGTCGGGCAGGACGAGCGGGTGTGGATCGCGGGGCTCAGCGACGAGGGGGGCACCGGGGCCTACGTCGCCGCGGCCACGAAGCTCTTCGTCCAGCCCGTCGAGAGGGAAGTCGCGGTCCTGGACGACTTCATCCACGAGACCGTCCTCGGGTCCATCCAGCCGCCGGACTCCTTCGCCGTGCGGGCGAGCGTCTTCTACTACGAGCCCGGCGCGGTCAACTACACGTACGACGCGGGCCTGGACTGGACCTCCTGGACCTCCTGGGACAGGGAGAGGGCCTACACCACCGCCCGCGCCTACAACTACGTCCACCCCGTGGTGGCGTACTGGTCCATGTACCGCGTGGCGAGAGACTACCCCCAAGTCGAGACCCGGGCCGAGTGGAGCTGGTATCTGAACCAGGCGTACAACACGGTCCAGCACTGCCTCGCCGACGGCGCCCCCGAGTGCGACTACGGCTTGACCGGCCTGATGGGCGAGACGGTGTTCGCCGAGCTTCTCGAGGATCTCAAGAGAGAGAACATGACGCAGGAGGTGGCCGCGCTTGAGGCCTCGATGCGCTTCCGCGCCGAGTTCTGGGAGACTCTCGAGGTGCCCTTCGGAAGTGAGATGGCCTGGGACAGCACGGGACAGGAGGGCGTCTACTACTGGACCAAGTAAGCCAACCAAGCCAAACCAAGCCCCATTTCCCTTCTTCCCCCCCCCTCCCCCGTCTTTCTCAACATGTACATGAACTATATGTATCTGTGGAGAATGTGTGTGTGTGTGTGTGTGTGTGTGTGCTAACATGCAGACGCAGCTACTTCGGCCTCAACAACACGGCGACCAAGGCCATCAACAGCATCGTGGCGTACATGCCGACCGTGGCGCACTGGGGCTGGAACGGCAACGCCCGGCGGTACTGGGACTTCAACTACGGCGCCAAGTACGCCGACACGGAGCGCCAGATCCACCACTACGGCTCCGCCCTCAACTCCCTCCCGATGCTGCACCACTACGAGCGCAACCCGGCCGACGTGGACGCCCTCCGCGTCGCCTTCGCCGGCAACACCGCGCCCCTGACCAACGTCGACGCCGCGGGATGCCCCTCGGCCGCCTTCCACTCGTTCCCGGAGAACCTCGACTGGGACCCGTACACGGGCGACTACGGCCTCGGGTTCCTGGCCCTCGGCCTCGGCCAGGCCGTGTACATCGTCGATCACGAGCGGTACGGCGACGTCGTCTTTGGCGGCAACGTCGTCGTTAGTCCGGACGATGCCGCCGCCGCCGCCGCCGCCAACGTCGTTGTCGAGCCGCGCGATGCCGTCCGCCGTCGGGTGTTCGTCGCGGGCTTGGGGCTGAAGGTCTCGCTCAGCGCCGGAGCGATCCGGACTGTCACGTATGACCGTGCGGGACAGACGTTGAGGCTCGTCTTGAGCCCTGCCGCATCCGAGGCGGCGTTGCAGGCCAAGTCGGCCGTCGTCTGGCTTACCCAGACAACGTCAGCAGGGACCAAGTTCACAGTCCCAGGCGCCGCTGTCTCCAGGGGCGGGTACTTGGTGGACCTGTCAGCCGGACAAGCAGAGGTTGTGATCTCAAAGTTGTAGTAGCTCGAGCCACCGAGAAGCACGAATCTTTTCGACGCCGCAAGTGGGCTACAACAGAGATGGCCGGTGCCAAAGTGTATATAGGAGTCGTTCTAGTATTTAAAGTGTCCGTGGCACATATTCAAAGTTACGTGAGTCAAATGACCAACTCACTCAGAACCACCCTCGCAGACCAACATGCCAAAGTCCCCATCCCTGGTATCATGACAACCTTGAACGATTTGAAGAGGAAGACGGTTACAACAGCTCCCCCATACCATTGGCAGGACATCGAACGCTAAGCAAGCTTAACGAGCATCGTCTCGGGACGCGCCGCCGAGAACGCGCGGTAGCTGATCTTCCCCGCTCCCAATCTACGCGAAAGCCCATCCGACGATGTCATCAAGAGCAGCACGTCGTAGACGTCGAGAATGGCAATCCCACCGAAGCGTTGCTCGTCCCAGTGCGGATCGCCGTCCTCGTTCTGGGGGCGCGTCGACGGCTCCGTCGTTTCCTCGAGCATGCCGGCGAGGGCCTCGTCGGGCTTACGATGCCACTCCTCGCCGAACACGAATTCTTGGATCCCGCGTGGGTCCGCGTCCCAGTACTGATCCCAGCCCGCCGGTGGCGGCAGGACGCGTGGCAGGCTCCCGCGCGAGATGGCGACGAGGTGGTACTCGCGGCCGTCGTCGTCGGGTGGAACGCACCGTCCGCTGTTGAGGGTGAGGAAGCCGGCGCGGTATCCTTGGTGGTAGACGATGCGCTGCCACGGGCGGCGGTAGTTGGACGAGCGTGACTCGTCGTTGAGGCCGAGCTGCAAGAATCCATCCTCAACTTTCATCTTGAAGGAGGCTTTCTCCATATCACACGAGACGATGGGGACGACGTGTGCATAGAAAAGAAGTACGTCGTTCATGTCGGGGAGGTCGCTGATATTGTGACCTGGAAGGTCGACTGGGTAGGCGAACTGGACACCCGGATACGCATCGTGGGAGTAGATGTGGCGGTTGAACTCTTCGTTGCGGCTCACAACCCAACCGTCTTTGCCCGAGGTGTCCATGTGGCGCAGGGTATAGACATCAAGCTCCCTCAAGAGCAGTCTGGCCTTGGCGACTTTCTGCGCGTAAGCTTCTACCTCTTCCTCCGTCGGGTCCTCTCGGGCTTTGTACCGATCAATAAACCACTCCGGGGTCTCCTCGACAAGCCAACGTATAACAGGCGCAGGGTCCCAGAGCAGAGAGTTCTTCCACCCTCTGCCGCGATAGAATACCTGGCCCTGCCACGCAGCCCACGACCAAGTCGGGAAGATGGGAGCGTCGTCCTGTAGTCGGAGCTCAAGAGGCTCTCTAGCCTGCCAAAGCAATGCCTGTTCAAATGCGAACGAGGGCAGCCCGAACCAGAACTTGGTGTTGATGCCCCGCCGGACGATATGCTCCACGCCGGCGAAGGCATTCACAGCATCAGACTCCCAGCTCAGCTTGCGCTTGGTGTAGTCGTCTACTGCGCGACGGTACAGGTCCCAGGGTGTCCTCAGTTCGCCGGAATCAGCGAGGGAGTCCATGAAATCGCGGGGCGGGTCCGCGGCAATGTCGAACACAGGAGCTATCTTTCGTCGCTCCTTCAGACCCATCTTCATAAAGGCTTGGATGTCAATGTCCCCGGTGATCATAATGACGGCGTCCTCGTCTCGTGAAGACGAGAATCCCTTGTTGGCGAATTGACTCAGTGACGGATGAGACCACAGCGAGGCGACCAGATCGGACTGGGACTGGTCCTCGATGGTCGCGTGTTGGAACGCCGGATCGGGAACAGGAACAGTCTCCTCGAGCATGACGGCGCTGTGGACGCACTTGAAGACCATCTGTGAGCTGGTGAAGTAGACACACCGCGCGGAGAGCGCCCGCTCCTGGAACGTCCACGCTCGTGAGCTCCAGGCTGATTGTTCAATGTCGGAGACCGGTTGACGTGGATCGTGAAGACCTACAGCCAGCGTCATGCCTTGGATTTTGGCCACATCCTGCGCGATGGAGCGAGGAGCGGGGCCCATGCCGGGTAGGCCCTCGCGAGGATCGGCGTTGGCAGAAGCGACAATAGTCAACATAGCTCCGCCGTATATGGGACCCATTTTCGAAATGATCCTGGCCTTGTCCACGGGGTCGTCCTGAAGAATGCATAGTGCGTCAACCCACAGGTAGCGCAAGCCGGCTTCCTTGGTGACCTTGATCGCGTCCGTGATCGTCTGGGGTAACTCGACCATCTGCAGGCCGTTGGGTGCATCTAAGCTGTCTCGTGTGGCGGTGGTGTACTGCGTCTGGCTGCCCTTCCCCCAGACGTAAGACAGACAGGCGTACCGACACGGCGTTTCGACCTCGCGGACGCGGAACTCGTCCGTGTCAATGACCCGTAACGAAGGCAAGTCAAGGCCGGGGTTGTTTTCGTCGGAGGACTGATGAGTAGCCTCGCAGATCTGAAGCCATTGCCTCAGTCGCTCCATGTCAGCTTGATGCTGATGTACGAACGTTCCGGCCAGGGGCTGCTGCGGCGTTTCTTCCACTCTCTGCACCACAAACCTCACAACAGTCTTTCCCTCTCCCTGAAGGAAAATCTCGAGTTTGAGAGCATACTCGGGGCCCTCGTCTAGGACATTGATGTAGAACTGGCCGTCCCTGACGTTGTCGTCGTCCATTTGGGAAAGGCTTCCGTCGTCGACGATTTTCCGCCGCAGCAGCCCGCAGAAAGCGCAGTTGTTGCCATCATCTTGCATGACCTTCCACAAACCGTGAATTTTGATCTGGGTAGGCATCGAAGGCACGTTGTTGCCTGGAACTCCGCGCTGGGTAAGCAAGACGCCGAAGTTGAGGTGCCGGCACATGTGGCAGAGATAGCCGGGGTCGTCCTCGGGGAGAGTTTCCGGGTCGGTGATGAACCACTCGTCATCCAGCGGTGCGTCGGGACTGAGGGGCTCCCAGCGCTTCACAAAGGAATGGTGCTTGTACTGCTCAAACCTGGTGCGTTGGTCGACAGTAGCCTTGGCGACGATGCGGTGGTCTTCAGGTTCAGTGTCGCTCTTGAGGCGGATGGCGAAGCGCTCAAGGTCCCTGTCAGAGAGCATGTCAATGTCGTATTTCTTCTCGTGCCGACGGGCCTCCCTGTCGGCGAGGAGTTTGGCACCTCGCCGCTGGAAGAGATTGCCTAAGTCATCGCGGGTTGCATGGGCAGTGACTGGTGGCTGGTTCGAAGTGCTGTCTGGAGAAGCCGGGGCGTCTGACATGGTGACCATCGGTGGTCTATCCCTGTTGTAACTTTGCGCTACACAAGTGAGTGAGGAAGTGCAGTTCTAAGCAGGCCATGTTTGTGTAGTGTAGTGGTGTAAAGTGAGTGACAGGGAGTTTAAGATATTGATACCCGTTCAAGGCGTGTCAGCGTCAGCAGTAACATTAGGCAGCGGCATTCGAGTCTGACAATCGATAACGATTGTGTAAGTTGTGCACCCTAGGTATATAGAGTATCACGTGTGTGCATTATTTTAGGGAGGGTCCAACACAAAAAGACGTGCACAAATTACACTACCCGCCTGTACCTGTAGTTGCCTAGCCAACCCCCACTTCCTTGAGAGTACGGAGTACATGCAGCAACACAGTAACACAGCAACACAACAATGCTGTCTACCAGGTACGGATACTCAACAGGTAGTTTTCTTTTGGCTGGTGCATTTATCAAGAAGCAGCACCGCTACGGTCTCGAAACAACAACTGGGAACTTACAATATGCGATGGAGCCTAATAAATCAACATCAAGGCGTTCAGATGAACATAAACAGGGGTCTCGGTCTCTGTCTGTCTCTAATTCAGACTCTGGATCATAAATTATAATTGCTTCCCCAGATTACCCCACACACACGCACACACACACTTTCCATTCCATTGTAGTTACCCCGCACTCTTCTCTTCCATCCTTGGCCTCCTCTTCTTCTCCATCTTTGCCGACATCCCCGACACGACTTAACGACAAATCTCATGCCTCTACAGCACAAAGTCCGCCCAGCGCGATGAGCTGCAAAAGCGGCAGAAGCACAGCAAATCCCACCACCCATCTTTGACCCGAATTGACCGAGCCCAATGGCCCCCTCTCCCCTCTCGCCTCTCACCCCTCCCCCATCTGCCGAGAGACACAACTTCACTGCGTCTCACTAACAGATGCTCCCAGCGAGACCCTCCCTGCGGAGAGATGACGATGCCTCCAAAGTCAAGGGGCTTTGCGGCGGGGGAACCTCTTCATAGGCTAATCTTTTGAGTTCCGTCAATCAATCGAGCCCCGGCCTCTTGGGTCCTAGCCGAGCTGTTCGGCTTAGCGCATCGCGACGCTTCAGGATTAAAGGAGATGCCTCCCGTCCCTTTCCATAAGCAAAGGTCCTGCGATGCCGTCGACCAAGGAACGCCTCGCTTCTCAAGCCCAGACACCACATCCAACATGGTCTCCTGCAAGTCGCTCCTCGTGAGCTTCGGTCTCGTCGCTGGCACCCGAGCACAATCCTGCTGGCGCAACGCAACCTGCACACACCCGACAGAAGCCTCCTTTCCCGGACCCTGGGACGAGAACAACTTCGCACCTGACTCCCGTACCGCGCGGCCCAAATCTGTCCTCTCCCTCTCCACCGGCGAACCTCTCGCCGCGTTTACCTCCTCCTCCTCCTCCTTTTCCACAATTCAAGTGCTGAAGGGCAATGGTTCGGCACTGGTCTTCGACTTTGGCGTCCTTGTCGGCGGCGTCACGACGGTGAACTACACCCTCACCGGTGCCGGCCCCGTGACCCTCGGCCTCGCCTGGACCGAAGCGAAGAATTGGATCGGCGAGTACTCGGACAGCTCCAACGGCAACTACCGCGGCCCCGGCCAGGCCCTCATCTCGGACGACGGCGCACTCTTCCACGACGTGGCCGCCCCGGGCCAGGGGTCCTACACCGTCCCGCTGGCCCGTCTTCGCGGCGGCTTCCGATACCTCACCCTGTATCTCGTGACCGCCAGCAGCAGCAACTCCACCACCGCGGCGGAGGATGCGACGCTCTCCTTGGACGACGTCTCGCTCGAGATCGTCTTCCAGCCGACCTGGTCCAACCTCCGCGCCTACCAGGGCTACTTCCACTCCTCCGACGACATGCTCAACAAGATCTGGTACAGCGGCGCCTACACCCTCCAGACCAACGCCGCGCCCCCCGAGACGGGCCGCGTGCTGACCGAGGACATCTGGGACGGCGGCTGGTCCAACGACGCCTGGCTCGGCGTCGGCTCGTCCCTCCTGCTCGACGGCGCCAAGCGCGACCGCTGGATCTGGCCCGGCGACATGGGCGTCGCCGTGCCCTCGGCCTTTGTCAGCACCGGCGACCTCGAGTCCGCCCGCAACGCCATCCAGACAATGTTCGACTTCCAGCGGCCCTCGGGCATCTTCCCCCGCGCCGGCCCGCCCTACCTCGACGCCACCAGCGACACCTACCACATGTGGACCATGATCGGCGCCTACAACTACGTCCTCTTCTCGGGCGACCTGGGATGGCTCGCGAGCAACTGGGCCACCTACCTCCGCGCCATGGACTACATCTACGCAAAGGTCCTGCCGGCCACGGGCATCCTCAACGCCACGGCCACGGGCGACTGGGCGCGCTACATCAACTCCATGAACGGCAGCGCTCCCAACATGCTCCTCTACCGCACCCTCACGACGGGCGCCTTCCTCGCCGACCTCGCCCCCGTCGG
Organism: Colletotrichum tanaceti; assembly: GCA_005350895.1. NCBI lineage: Eukaryota > Fungi > Ascomycota > Sordariomycetes > Glomerellales > Glomerellaceae > Colletotrichum > Colletotrichum tanaceti. Next base: position 8,988 of record PJEX01000083.1, read on the forward strand.
CAATGGCTCCAACTCCTCCACTACGACGACCACCACCACGACGTTGGGGACGGCGAACCTCACCGAGACTTGGCTCTCGCGCGCCAAGACCCTCAAGCAGGCCATCATGACGCACCTCTGGGACCCCGCCAAGGGCGCCTTCATCGACGGCTACAAGAACCGCACGCTCTACCCGCAGGACAGCAACAGCTACGCCGTCGCCTTCGGCGTCGTGGACCCCTCGGGCGCCGAGGCGGCGTCCATCTCGCGCGTGCTGACGGAGAACTGGACGCCCATCGGCCCCTCGTCGCCCGAGCTGCCGGGCAACGTGTCGCCCTTCATCTCGAGCATCGAGCTCGAGGCGCACTTCGTCGCGGGCCGCCCGGACCGCGCGGTCCAGCTGATGCGCGACAGCTGGGGGTGGTACCTGCGGCACCCCAACGGCACGGGTTCGACGGTGATTGAGGGGTACCTCGCCGACGGCACCTTTGGGTACCGCAGCACGCGCGGGTACACCAACGACCCGAGCTACGTCAGCCACGCGCACGGGTGGAGCAGCGGGCCGACGAGCACGCTGACCGAGTACCTCGTCGGCCTGCGCGTGACGCGGCCGGCGGGCGCCGCGTGGAGCCTGAAGCCCGCGTTCGGCGAGGTGCCGGAGGCCCAGGCCGGCTTCACGACGGCGCTGGGGCGGTTCAGCGCCCGGTGGCGGGTCGAGGGCGCCGTCGCCACGGTGGAGTGGGATGTGCCCGAGGGCACGAGGGGGTGGGTGGAGCTCGGGGGCGAAGAGAAGGGGAGGTGGGTGGACGGCGGGACGGGGACGGCGAGCGTGCGGGTGAGGGGGGCGTGTGGTTCACGGTCCAAGAGACGGGAAAGGCTCGACTCGAGCGAGTGAGTGAGCCGAGGCGATGATGGCGAGGGTTGTACTCCGTACTCGCGGGGTGGATGGTGAAGAACTCGACTCCGACTACTGCCGGGGGAGGAGGGGTGGGAAGCTGGATACGAGATGCCTCGTAACATGAGGCCCCCGAGCGATCCGGTCGCTCCAGTACCTACCTATAGGCTATAGCTGGTGGGTGTTGAACATGCGCTATGAGCCAAGTCGGGGCGGACTTCCCGGGGAGCCAAAAGAACATCAGAAGCTCACTCCCCTCACGGATCCCCGAAGTCGATTTCATTCTGGGGCTCCGGGACGTCGTCCTCCCCCCCCTCGTCCGGGTGCCCGGAATCCCCCTCTGCTCCACTAGCCCGCAAGTCAAGACATCGATCCCGTCATGAGTCCCTGGGCGGCGTCTGTGTGGCACGTCACGAAGGTCCGGCCGATATGGGCGTCCACCGCCGGACGGTCTGAGCTGGGCTGTGCTGGACCGGACCCTTGGACCGCATGTCGGAGACACGGCAGAGTTGGTGCTGGGTATGGGGGAACGCGAGCCATGGCAAAAACGCTGCGGTCGCTCATGTGTGGATATATCATATCAGCCATCTGAGATCCTGAATAGGTAGTTACCTAGTTGACAAGTTTCGGCACGATACGCTAAGAAACGTTGTGGAGTCCAACCCGCGACTCAATATTGGGGAACATGGCTGCATCATGCATGCCCGCCCCCCCCCCCCCCCCAAAGTCGGAAACGGGGATCGGCGCCGTTGTTAACTTGTTAGTCCCAACTTTGACATGCGCCAAAAGTCAAAGCCAAAACGGGCGCCAGGTAAGGCAGGCAGACCCCTGTTTCGATGGGGGCTTTTTCTACTTCTTTTTTCTTTCTTTTCCCCCCTTATTTTTCTTAACATCCCCAGCCGGAGTCGCCGTCGGGTATGGTATGTGTGTGCCCCCCCCCAAAAAGGACTGACTCAAGCCCGGTGCCGGCAATGGGTCAGGGCCGAGAGAGTCTTGATGGGTGTGTGTGTGTGTGTGCGAGAGAGAGAGAGAGAGAGAGAGAGCGGGACAAGCGAGTATAATGCAGAAGAAGGGAAAGTAGAAGCAAAAAGCAGGACAGGTTTCTTAGGTGTTGTTTCTGTAAATAAAAAGATATAAGGCTGATGGTGTAGATAGATATTCATGGGCTGTACGGAGTATGCCCGTTTAGAGCGGGATTTCCGCGGAGCAGCCGGATGCTCGTCAGTCGGCAGTGTTTAAGTAGATACAACGCAGCCGCTTGGAGCTGATATCAAACATGATGATGCTCTCTCCGTCTCTCCGTCTCTCTCTCTCTCCCTCTCGCTTATTCTCGGCCATAGCATCCCACTTCCAGAGAGTTTTTCCTGAGACAACTTCATTCCCCCCCTATCCAAAATACTCGTTGCAGTGGGCGCGACAGATAGCAAATAGCTCTACCGTGTCAAGGGCCAAGACCAGCGCTTGCTCAAGGCCGCATCGCCCTCATCATGCTATGCCAAAATGGAAGGCGGGGAAAATAATAGAGAATTATACCGCCGTTTCCGCCATCTCCCAAAACGCCAAGAACACCAAGCCTGATGTATTCCCGATTTGAATGAGTCGCCCCGCAAATTAATAAAAATAAATAAAAATCAACCAGCTCCTCCGAGCGAGCAAAAACTCCTCCTCTTGTCCTCATTAGTCCGTCAGCTCGTCGACACCTGGGCCGTCTCGGGGTCCCCGGGCGGGGTTGAGGCGGCGGCCCTCGCAGCCCTGCGATCCCTCCTCTCGGCTTCGCGGATCCTCCTCCTTCGCTGGCGGCGGCGCTGGCCCTCTGGCCCGCCCTCCTTGCAGGCGTCGATGCAGTGCATGATCATGTAGAGGAAGTGCATGACGGCGGCGATGAGCTGTAGCCACATGTACCAGGGGGCCCAGGTGTTCTTCTCGACGCGCAGGGGGTCGTCACGCCAGACGCGGTACTCGCGGTTGGGGCTGCCGTTGCGCCAGCCGTTGAGGATGATGAAGTAGAAGAAGGCGACGAGGCCGAGGATGAAGAGAACGAAGTCGGTGACGACGATGGCGCCGGTGCGCATGCGCGGGATCTGGCCGGTCGTGTTGGCGAGTGTCACCATCTCGGCCATGGAGAAGATGATGCCACAGATGGACTGTTGAAAGGTGGGGTAATTCAGTTAGTCTGTGTATCATGGAGGAAAGACAACAACAACACCAACAACAAGTGGAGAGAGAAGGGCTTACGGTGACATATCCGAGGGGGAAGTGGAAGCCGTATCTCGAGAGGGTGATGAGGGCGGCGAGAGCGCACACCTCAAAGACGACGAGGGCCAGGCGCAGGCAGAACTGGAGGATGCCGTAGAGGGCGGGGATGCGCGGGCGCGCCATGCTGGCACGGCGGGGAAGACGCCTCGGTCGCTAGGTGTGGTTGGGGACGCTACGGTGAAGTCATCCGCCAGCGGAGAGTTGCCGCGGTGTTGTTGTTGTTGTTGTTTTGATCGGTACGTGTAACGGCGGTAATAGGAGTGGCCGGTCGGAAAGTTCGGTCGGGATTATTGGGGTAGACTCGGGTGGTGGTTGAGGCGTTTGCGACGTCGGACGGCGCCAGCCAGGGGTTGTGTCTCCGGTTGTTTGTATTCTTTTTTCCCCCTCTTTTGTTTTCCTTTTTCCTTTTCTTTTTCTTTTTCTTCTTCTTCTTCTTCTTCGTCTTCTTCTTCTTGTTATATTATTCCCTGGAGGATTGTGGAACTCCGGCAACGGTCACTCAAGATGGCCGGCTTTTGGCGCAAGATGGCGTTGGCGAGGAAGAAGCGGAAGACGAACGGGCGCTGGGCGACGATGGGCAGAACTTAAGGGAGAGTGAAGAGGGAAAAGAGAGGAAGAGGGGGAGGCAGAGGAGGAGGAGAAGGGAGACCGCAAGAGGCTGGGGAACAAACGGCGCAGGGTGCAGGGTGCAGGGTACAGATACGGATACAGGTCGTCGATATGGAGAGGTCCAAAGGCGCCAAGGGATCTCTCTCTTGCTCCTCTCTCGCTTCCTCCTCCCCGACCGGACCAACCAGTGACCACTGGACGGGAATCCCTGCTTCTGCACTGCACTGCACTGCACTGCTGCAGTCCAGAGTTAGGTACCTATCCGTAGGTAGGTACTTGGACCAAAGAAGCAAGTGAGTGAGTGTGTTTAGGCTAGTGAGGCTTTACCGTTTTCCTCTGCAGAGCGATTGATACGGAAGTAAAGCAAAAAGCAGGAAAAAAAAGGAGAAGAAAAGACTAATGATCTAGTGTATCTATACGATAGTTAGGCAGGTAGGTAGGTAAGCACGTAAGTAGGTACAGGTAGGCGCAGATGGCGGGTTGAGGAATGAAAGCCCGCCAGGATAGACAATGGGGGGTCGGGTAGGGGGGGCTTCTTGCGGGGAGAAGTAAAATCAGTGGTCAAGACCAACGAAGATGGAAAATGGGGTTGCCAAGAATGTACAGGCAAGGTGCATCTCTAGGCAAAGTGCTTCTTGGAGGGGGGCGTGAAAGGGAGCATACATCAATCCATTGGCAACGGAGGCGTGGGAGGGCACGGGAGGGAGATGCATTGAGTACATCGTATTGTACAGGAGCAGTTGATGGATGGTTGAGACTCTGTACAGTAGTACCTAGGTAGGTAGGTACAGAGGTACAAATGCACTACAACGTGTAAGTGTAAGCCAGGTAAGGTAAGGTTACTAGGTATTAGTTGACGGGCGTCGGGTGGTGAAGAATGGTGGACACTAAAGCTGTCTCGGTCCCTTTCTCCTCTCTGACTCTATCTCTCTCTCCCCCTGACTTGTCTCTTGGACGCTGCCATGGTTGCTCATGCGTGCCTGGTACGGATCCATGCGGTGGTGCCCATGCCGTGTTGATTTCCTGTCCGCAGGCCGTTTCCTGCGCCCAAGTTCTGCGGCGTCCTGTTCGCCAGGTGGGCTGTGCGGCGCGGCGCGGCGCTGCTCTGCATGAGGTGGGAAAAGGCAAACCATGGAGGATTCAAGGAGGGGCCGGCTGATGTGTACAGTACGGTGTTACCTCAAGGTAGTCTATGCATGCGACTTGGAGAACAAAACGTAAAAAAAGACACGGTGACTGACTGAACTGAGCGGCTTACAAGCTACAGGCAACTTGACGAGTAATGAATTGGGGGGGAGGGGGGTCAAGTCAAACCAGTTTCGAGGTTTCCGACTTGAATCTCAGTAAGGCAGGCAATTGGCACCGTTTTGAAATTGCATCTCATGTCATCAAGTCATGTATTATGTCACTGCCACTCGAACTCTCCGGCGGCCCAAACGGCCTGGAAACCCCATCCATCCTTCCATCCTCCTCCGGTCTCCGTCGACGGTCTTCCCTGCCCGAGCTCGCCGGGTGATGCCGGCCGCCTCCGTTCCGCCGCCCGAGCCTCGGGTGCGCCACACTCACCTACTCGTTGGGAAATTTACCCAATTCTACTGAAGTCCATGATGGAAAGATCCATCAAGCAGCCCCAGCTGCGCGCACTATCGACACGCACTTGTGTAGGTCTCTCTCGGTTGAAGGGGATGGGACGGTCTCTGGGGCGAGGGAGTTGTCGTTTGTTCGGCCCTTGGCTGCGTCGTCCTATCCGCCGTCCCGACCAGAGAGAATCTGGAGTGTGTGAAGATGGTCATGGTTGTGCTTGTTGGTCTTCTGAGGCGCTATTGACCGACCGCCTACGGAGTACTCTGTCTCATATACAACGAAGACGACGAGACGTCTCGAGAAACAAGACCCCGGTCCCTCACCTTGAATGAACGACACTTCTTATCATTCTCTATCAAGACTGCGAGACAAGCGATAAAAAAAGAAGAAAAACCCCGAATGTGAAACAATTAGCCACATGGAGGGAACGGACACTGCTTAGTGTATGTCGAAGGCAGGGCCATTCCGTTAATAAACCAGCAGAAGCACCCGGCGGCCCCATCGTCTCGTCCAAGTTTCCAGTGCTCCCCCCCC
>PJEX01000083.1:14944-93599 GCA_005350895.1 Colletotrichum tanaceti
GGGGGGGGGGGGGGGGGTCCTTGCGAATTCCCACCCCGTGAGGCTTGACGCCGAGGGAGAACATCAAGCAAATACCAAGCCGGTTTGGACGGCACCCGCGCGGAACTTGGCCCGCGTCAATCCCCACGGCCTCAACGGCCCCCCGACACGACACAAATGCTTGAATACCTATCCTCCCACTTCCCCCTCCCCGACTGTTCAATGGCGGTGCCCCCCCTCCCTTGGTACGCGGCCGATGCCTCTGACGTCTTCTTCCCCGGTCTTTGGCTCCTTTATTCTGTGGTCCGGTCTTGATGTCGGACCATGTCTTGAGATGGGCGGATGGGGAATCTTGACGTCGGTATGTAGACGTGTGCAGCGTAGGAGACGGGTGGACAGGTTTGTTCGATGACGGAGGGCGTCATCCGCGTCCTTGGCCAAAGAATGACGGGTCTTCTACCCTGATGTTCGACGTATAAAGGGGGCCGTCGGATGCTAAGGCCTTGGGGATTGCTTGATTTACTCCCCATCAAGGTCAATATCAAAAACATCTTCTATCATCAGAGAAGTCTCATCTACCGACACCACATCCGCACACACAAACTATTACAAATCTCTGCCATCCAATCATACAAGCAAATCAATACAAAAACAACCAAGACCACTCCAACCTTCATCATGCACGGCGGAAGACATAACAACAACGGCCCCTCGGGCGGCATGGGCGGCGGCATGAACGGTGGTGGTATGAACGGCGGCGGCATGAACGGCGGCGGCATGAACGGCGGCGGTATGAACGGTGGCGGTATGGGCGGTGGCGGTGGCTACGGAGGCGGCAGCGGAATGGGAGGTGGTATGGGTGGTGGTCACCACGGCGGTATGGGTGGCGCTGGCATGAACGGAGGTGGCATGAACGGTGGTGGTATGAACGGTGGTGGCATGAACGGCGGTGGCATGAACGGTGGTGGCATGAACGGTGGCTACGGCGGCGGCAACGGCATGGGAGGTGGCCACTCCGGCGGCAACTACAACAACAACAACAACAACAACAACAGCAACAGCGGCGGCGGAGGTGGTGGCCTCCTCGGCGGCCTCATGGGCGGAGGCAAGGACAAGAACGACAACAAGCAGAGCGGTGGTGGTGGCTTTACCGATAAGATCATCGACGGCGCCGCTTCGATGGCCAAGAAGAAGTTTTAAGAGACGAAAAGGGGAAACAGCCGAATAGTTGACGACGTAACGAATACCCTGTACTACTAGCCGGGCGAGCCTTCAATGCCCGTGTAAAACACACAATTATCATGTTTTCAAATCAATCCTCCGCGCTTCTTTCTGTTTGTGACGTTTGGCTTCGATTTCTGATGAGACGCATAGTTTACTACCTAGGTAGCCTGGTAAAGGTTGCCCTAGGTTAAGGAGTGATCTCATGTATGAGCTGTCTAACAGTCCGTCACTCGAACTCGCGGGCGTGATCCGGCAATCACATCCAGCGTAATTACCTAGTGTACAACGATGGGCTGCAGGCTCAAAAGGATGGAGCCTTCGAGTATTTGATTCGATTCTGATGCAAAATGGCTACCTCAATGCATCTCATTGCAAAATGCCAAGCCTGGCCTTCAGGATTGGGTTTCCTGGAAAGACTCTTGTTACATGCCCGTAAAACGCCTGACTGTCAACTGAGGGCTCGTCTCTTACGTCCGCCCCCAAGAAATGTCATCACCAAACCCCATTCATTCCCCCCCTTTTGTCGCAGTTCTAGTTAGGACCACCTTTTTGATGCTGATGCAAGATTCTCCAGAAAAAAAAAACCCACGTGAACAAAAGAAAAGAAAACGGCATGCCTGGCCGGAGGGACGAAAAGGAATAGATGGATGGCCTGTCGCAAAAGTGCACTGTGCGTACCTATGTCGACATCTCAAGCGAGGTGCCTCATCCCGAAATCCGTTTTTGTCGGGGTATTTTCGGTCGCATCGTGTCCACCGCGTAACGTCTGCTAACGCGTAACAGCCATCAAAAGTAGATACACGAGTCCGGGGTCCTCGAGCTGAGAATGTGCAGTTCGGCGTTGGAAAGACGCCGAGGGTAGAAGAGTCCCTATGTATCAAACGATAAAGCGTCGATGGCCAGGAATGTCATGATGCGTAAAGTAACACTCAGCTCCAACGGTCCAGGTCATCGAGTTGCCGGGATTTTGAAGCTGATCATAAATGACAAAAAGAGAGATTACTCTTCCTTTTTGGCCTTGGAAGCGGCCTCACTCGCCTGATTCTTGAGCTCGTCTTCCTTGGCCTTGGCCTTCGCTTTGCCCTCGTTGTACTTGGTCATCTTTTCCGACAAGTAGCGGATGGAGCGGCCGACCCCGGCCGTGAAGAAGCTCTTGATGGACTGCGCCGTGGCGGGCCAGTTGACCGTCTGGCTGATGACCTTTCGAATCGACTTCTGCAGCTCTTGAGGGTCATCCTGGACGATGCGCTGCTCGAAGCCGCCGCCCTCGCGGCGCTTGAAGCTCACGGCGTCCTCGTCCTTGGAAGCTTCCATCATGGCCTTGAATTCCGACGTCGGCACCATGAGCTTCTTCTGATACTGGAAGTACAGTCGCGAGCGGAAGGCCTTGGGCAGACGGCGGACCATGTTACCACGCTTGACCGGATCCATGTCCTGGTACATGGCACCATCGTACTCGGCATCTGCGACGTGCTTGCTTTGTTGGTCGGCTCCTTGGGCGAAGTCGACATTGGGCATCGTGTTCAGTAGCGGGCCGTATAGCTTGCGGAACGAGACCATATTGTTGTCCACTATGTTATCGATCTTGCTCTTATTCTCGGTGGGCAGAGACATGCGCGGGTCGCCTAGGTATGAGATGCCGGCAATGGTCGAGAAAAGCTCCTTCTCAGTGAACTTGGGGGGCAGCAAGAGAAGAGCGGTGCGGACGGCCGAAATCAGGTTGACCTGGTTCGCGAGACGCACTCGGGGATGGTCGCGCAGGATCTTAACCGGCTTGTGAAGTCTCCCGGCGAGGTACAGGTTGTTCCAGGTGGAGAGGTCGGTGCAGAGGTTGTCGATAGACGTGACACCGTACTTGATAAGCATGCCCTTCTTGGTGACGTACGGATTGAAGTAGACACCGGCGCCCCAGCGGTCTTGGAAGGTCGAAACGAGACCGGAGCCGAAGCTGGCCAGACCCGAGTAGTGGTCGCGGTGCTGGCGTATGTTGAGCGAATGCCAGTGCTGGGTGTGGGTGACGCCGAAGATGAAGTCAATCATTTTGGGACCTCCCCTCTGGACCTCCATCAGTGAGGATGAGGGCTTAGGGTGGACGGCGCGGAAATCGTCGTCTGATACGGACCTGCTGGCCTTGGACTGGGGGAAAACGCCGGAGCCGTAGGCCATGGCGTACATGATGGGGGCGCGGAACTCGCGGACAACTTCGGTCAGAACCTTTTTGAACTCGACATTGACCTCCATGTGCTGGTTAATTCCAAACTCCTTGTAGGGGAGCTCCTCAAAGTCCTCAATCTTGGCGTCGGGATGTTCCTCCCAGTTGTCCGCTGACAAGGTCGGAACGGCCCTCTCCTTCTTCTCGGCCTCACGGGCCCAGTTGAAGTTGATGGCGGAGCCTCGGTGGGTGTACGGAGGGGGGCTGTCTTCCTTGGCCTGGTTGCCATCCTTTTTTCCGGTGTCTGTTGAGTAGCAGCGAAACGAACATGCGAGGGCCGTGACGGTGACAGACGCGGGACGCAGCGCCTGGCTCGGAGTGCCGCGGAGCTTTTCGAGAATCAGCGTCATCAGCCATGGAGGTTTTGGCAGAGTAGAAACATTGCGCTATGGAGAAGGCTTACCAGCAGGCGAGAGATTGTCATGATGGCAGGTTGGCGATGGCGTCTTCTGGGTTGGTGGTGTTGGTGGCAGAAAGTCGAGGCCGAGTTGAGGGAAGGAAGAGCTCGAACGAGAGAAGTAGCTTGCGAGGTGTTTATTGATCTAGTCAAAAAATGAGGGAGCCCGAAGGATTCGCAATAAAAGAAGAAATCGGCAACAGTGATGTCCTCAAGGAGAGAGCCACTGGTCAGGACCCAAGTCACCACAAGCTTCGTCACACAAGCTGATTTGTTGCAGCCGGTTTGGCTGAGCTTTAGCTTTGTGCTCAGTATTGATCTCAACCGGCCCAGCAGCGGAGCTACGTTGTCCAACGTTTATTTCTACAGCGAAGGTGTATTCTCGGCTCGACGGAAGAGGGCTGGTTGGAGGATCGGATTCGTCGAAAGGGTTCCCCGTCGAGTAGAGGCTCGGTTGTCCCGGACTTTGTGTGGGGGGGATTGATGTTGCTTCGGATGTGGTGTCCCCGTTCGCAAGCCCCTGTTGGAAGAGCTTATGCTAAGGTTGCAAGTAAATCGGTCGAGGTACTGCGTCGCTGGGTATCTGTTCGTCTATGTTTTAGAGGGGAGGCTCTGTGTGGTTGTCGAGGGGTCGTCGAGGGGGACAATCCGGAGGGTTGAAGCTATCGTAGAAATCTGCGTCTAGTGACGAGAGCTCCCGAACGGGGTGAGCACCGAACGCTAGAGCAACTGGGGCACGGAGCGGCCCCTGATCGGTGCGGTGTCCCAAGTCAGGAACAAGCTTCCCAGCATGTGGGATGTGGCCCATGTGGAGATCACGTCATGGTGCAGTTGGTCCCTGGTCCATCAGCCACAGGGCCACAGGGTCTAGGGCCGTTGTCATTTGTCTCACTCCTTGGGGGGGTTACGTCTGTCATGATGATGTGGATGTGGATGTAGATGGATGGATTTTTGTGTTTGAAAGAAAAGTCGATTCCGTTTTCTGATGAACACTTCCTCTGGCTTACTTGCTTGAGACATGCAAAGCCAGAAACAGTCCATCGAGAATCAACTGGGGCGCTCCAAAAAAGATACTGCAATAGGGGCAACATTTCGTATCATTGATTTGTGAAGAACGAATCAACACTTGGTACCTGAAATCAATTGACTGTGGATACCTACTGAGTGTTGGAGATGGGAGATTTATTTTTGGTATTGGTTCAGAAGAGAGCACATCGAAAAGTATGTAGAAAATAAGCGAAAAGGAACACCGAAGCAGGCAACCAGTTCAATGAAGGAAGGAACCAGAGACCCCAGGCACTGCTGCCCATTTTGAAAGGAGGCAGGTAGCAGTAACACAGAGCTGGTCCTGCCCACCTAGGTAGGTGCAACAAGCAGGTCCTCCATCGGCCACAGAACTAACTGGCCATTGACAGCGAAAGGTGGTGACAACTTCTTCCAATCAATACTCAAAACAAGCAAAATGGACGATACAAGCGATGACGACGAGTGGGAGCGGATTGCAGAAATTGGATATCTGTTGATGGCGACGCAGCAATCTCCTACAGTTCCAGCTTCAACCAACGGCCCCGTCGCCGGCCCGGGAACCAACAGAGACGGCGAGCAGCTGGCGGCGGAGCCCCAGGCCCAGTCGCCCATGTACAGCGGTGCAGGGTCGCCCGGGAGACATCACGTGACGCATTCACCTGTAGCTCCGGCCTCCGGCAACCGCCTAAACAACATTGGCCCATCCCCGGGAAGACGCGTCCAGGAGCATCACCGTCACAGCACCGGCGTCATGAGGTCGCATACCCCGTCGGGCGACCCTACAGGGAGGCGAAGCTCCGTTTCCAATCGTTTACGTGCCAGCATCGGCGGGAGCGCTCTCCCCAGACCCCACACCTCACTCAGAGAGTCTAGAGTACGTTGTGACGTTGTAAACAAACAAAACAAAAAGCCCCCTCCAAAAAAGGACAGGAGGAAAAGAAAAAGAAATGAAGAACCACAATTTTTTGCTGACTATAAACTATCACTACATAGACATTTCGCGCAACACAGCCTACATTTAACCTTTTCACCGGCGGCGATGCCCACAGCAGACCCGGATCTCGCGCAAGCCTAGCCGCCGAATCCGCTCGTGCCGCCTCCTGCGAGAGCTCTAAAGAAAACATGGCTCCCCCCGACGCCGCCGAATACGAGAGCCAACGCCATGTGATCGAGGAGCTGAAGGCCGAGCTGGGCACACTCCGCTACACCATCAGCACGTTTGAGCAGGAGAAGCAGATGGCCGACGCCCGGCACAATGCTGAACTCGAGGACCAACGCCGCCGTGCCCAGGCCGACTTCACGGCGAAGCAAGCCGCCGAGACCGAAAAGTCACAAGCCGCGCGCCAGCTGGAAACCGCGCAAAGGGAATTGAGCGACCTACGCGAGAGCATCGCGCAAGAGAAGACGGGACTTGAGAAGCGCGCGCGCGACGCCGAAGAGGAGGCCCGTTTGCTGCAGGAACAATTGGAAGACTTGTCGAGCGCCAAGGACGAGGCTGCGCGCATCAATGAGAAGAAAACGATCGACCTCGAAATGCAGCTGCGCGCCGCACAAAAGTCGACGCAGGAGCTGGAGCAGGAGGCCCATGCCCGCGAGGCTGCTTTGCAGCAGGTTCAGTCCCAACTAGCCGACAAGGACAGCCAGGTGGGCAGCCTGGAGTCAGACGTCCTGCGCCTCAAGGCCCAGACGGGTGACGCTGACACAATGGCGATCATCAAACGGGAGTTGTCGGAACAAGTGGCTCATATTCGCAACTTGGAGGCGACCAATCGCGAGCAGCTCTCCGAGCTGAAGCACCTGCGACAGATCCACCGGGCGGTTGAGGTTGTTGAAGAGGAGAAGCGATCCCTTCAGCGAAAGCTCGAAGCCGCCCAGTCGCTTGAGGCTGAACTGTCGGAGGCGCGCATCCAGCGCCAGCGCCTCGAGGATGAGCGCATCGCCTGGACCGGCTACCTCGCCAGCACCGGAACCGACCTCGAGTTCGACTCGCCCGAGGCCGTCGCCCGCGCTCTGGTCGAGCAACGCTATGAGACAGCCGCCCAGCTCGACAAGGTCGGCTCGCTGCAAGCCGAGTTGGCCGCGCAGGAGTCCGCTGTCAAGTCCCTCCAGGAAGAGAATGCCACGCTCAAGTCACAACTCACCGAGGCGCGATCCGTCGCGACAACCCAGAATGTCGACAAGACGAGGCTGCGGACCGAGCGCCAGCGCGTGCTCGCGGTAAAGGAGGTCGAATATCTCCGTGCCCAGCTCAAGACGTTCGACGCCGAAGACGAAGCCTTCCAGCCTGAGGTCGTCGACGAGACACGGACCCGACGCATCCAGGAGCTGGAGGATCTAGTCGACAAGTATAGGTCGGAGGTGCAAGCACTGCACGCCGAGATGTCCTCTATTGAGTCCGGCAAGCCCGCCGAGCCCGCCCCCGCCGTTGCAGGCGCCAAGCGCCCCCGCGACGAAAACGACGAGGCCCTGCAGGAGCAGCTGGGCCTGCTCTCGCGCAAGAGCCGCAAGCTCCAGGACCAGCTGGCGTCGGTGCAGACCCAGCACGCTCTTACGCAGAAGGAGCTTTCGGTCGCGCAGGAGCAACTCAAGGCACTCAAAACGCAGTCCAAGACGCGCGTCCTCTCGCTGCGCTCCAACCCAACGTCTGATTTTGAGGCCATCAAGATGGCCACGCTCAAGGCCCTTGAGCAGGAGAACGCCGACCTGCTCGCGCAGATCCGGGGCGACCCGTCCTCGGCAGACCTCGTGCCACGCACGCAGCTCGACGCCGCAAACCGCCTCGTCCAAGAGGCCCGCGCCGAGACGGCGTCGGCCCAGAAGTCAGCCAAGCGCCTCAAGGAGGTATGGTCCAAGAAGTCGCTCGAGTTCAAGGAGGCCATCTTCAGCACCCTTGGCTGGACGGTCATGTTCATGCCCAACGGCAAGATGCGCGTCGAGTCGACCTTTTACCCGTCCCGCACGGACGAGTACGAGAACTCCATCGTCTTTGACGGCGAAAAGGGCACCATGAAGGTCGGCGGCGGGCCCCGCAGCGCTTTCGCGCGCCGCATCGGCGACCAGATCGGCTTCTGGGTCCGCGACAAGGGCTGCATCCCCGGCTTCCTCGCCGCGCTGACGCTCGAGTTCTACGAGGAGCACTCGCGGAACCAGATGCAGACCGAGTGAGCAGCAGTCGAGCGACCATTGACGACTGGCGGGCGGCGATGCTTGTTTCGGGCGTATGCGCATGTATACATACACACGGATGATGGAGAAACGAAACGAAAGGGGGGATCTTCCCTGCAAATTATTCCATTTGTTGTGCGGAAAACTGGAGCCAGTGACGGAAACATGGCCGTCAGTGGAGGGACGACGAGGACAAAGGGAGGCTGGGTTGTATTAATGTCTTTTTTGTTTACATCACGATGATACCTAGCCTCACAAGCCCGAAGAATCTCGGTATGGGGGGTTTGTTCGAATACTGGCTGGATGGATGAATGGGTATCTATTTTGAAACCCTCAATGACACATGGGCTGCTACTTTTTCCAACTTGTCACGCCTGTCAGTTTCGCTTTGCCTTCTCTTCCACGATGAATCGTGCCGTCATGTTTGAGAATCGTCCCTCTTTTCGGATGCGCATAGTATCTGGGAATCTTGCCTCTTCCTCGTAAAACTTGTACAAAAAGCTACCCACAATCCGATCAAGGGGGAACAGACTCGTCTCCATCGTCAAAAGACGTGACCTACGACGAGATCATCATCTTCGGAAAATCTCCAACATGTGAACATGAATAAAACAACACCTCCCACATTTTCGCCAGACGTGTACTGTCCGACGCGCAGTGTCTTGAACTTCTCCCGCCATGCGCTCGCTATGTAAATTGGTCTGCTTCTCCACCAATGACAAAATCTACCACTTGAAAAGGGTATGTATGTACACACACATAGGCACCACCGTGCTCCCTATCAAGGATTCGGTGCACCTGAACGTCGATTACTTAGCTTCGTACTTGCCACTGGTAATTTTCTTGGCCACCTTCACGTCCGTCCACACTTGGTCAGCCGGCGGTGCCGGCGAGGTAGGGTTGTCGTCCGCAAAGGGGTCGGCATCCTCCTCCTTGCCCTTGCCCTTGGTCTCCTCCAGTCTTGAGATGGAAATGCCGCTGCCAAGGTTCTCAGGCGTCATCTCCCATCGAGCCTCGATGTGTCCCGGCTTGGGCTCGGCGTTCTCAGCGCCGATGATGCGACAGACGATCTTCTGCGTCTCGGCAGTGAGGGTCAAGTCGCCGAGGCGCCAGTACACCAAGTGCTTGTCCTTGAGGTGCGTTCCTGTTGGCTTCGTCTGCGCACCCGAAGCCTTCGCGCCCTCGTATGTGGCGACGAAGACAACATTGTGCAGCGTCACGGGTGCCGTCAGGTTACTTGCGGGGTTGAGGGAGTACTGCAGCAGGAGCCCGAGTTTGTCGCCCTGAGGCTTCCAAGCCGGGCGGAGCAGGAGCGGGACTTGTGCCGCCAGGCCAGCGCCTTGAGCGTCGCCAGTGTGTACTTTGTATGTGAAGGCTGTCGCCGTCTTGTTGAGATGCGATAGGTCCAGGTTGAACTCGTCGGATTTGCCCGAGTTCTGGACAAAAATTCGGTTCGGCCCAATGACTTCTAGATTGGAGAAGTTGTTGATTCTGATGGTCTCACGGTCTATTTCACGTTAGAATTTCGTCCCCGTGGCGGTTAACGACGGCACTCACCCGGTCTGGAATCGCCTGCTGCCTGGTAGGCAAAGGCAATCTCACCATGGACCTTGGCACTTGTGACGGTTCCGTCCTCAAAGGTCGCCGATACTGTTTCGATGACCGATGCATTGAGACCAGGCTCGTGCATCTCAGGATGCTTCAGGTGGGCTAGGCTCACGAGTGAGTTGGCGGAGCGGATGGACTGCGTATCTGACGTCGCGGCAATGCTTGCTTCGGAAGTAAGGGCAGCCACAGTGGTGGGCTTGGACGACTGGCTAGGAAGTGATGGCGAAGTTGGGAACGGGTTTTCCGTGGTAAGCTCAGGCTCGGGCATGTTAGGGGGCGGCACGTAGATGGTGTTCCTGACGTCTCTCCGCCCTCGCACGGTTCCCAGCTTGCGCGACGGGGCGGCCATCTGCGTCAGGGTGTTGGCGACATTCGACATGGCAGCCTGCTTCGCGTCGGCGTCTTCCTCGGCGATAGGCGAGCTAGCGATATTGAGCTTGAACATTTGCTCGTTCTCCTCGGCGGCCTCGCGCTGGGCCTGAGATATGGGGTCGTTGTCAGGGGGCCGGATCGTGAAGCCCTCGGCGTCCTTACTCTCGGCGTCTTTACCCTGCGACGGGGGTGGGCCGGGGGGAGGGGCAACATCCAACGCATTGGCCCCGTGAGTCCCATTGACAGGGCCGGCGGATGAGCCCAGGCGATTCGCATCTGAGAGGCTTTCCCCAAACCCGTTCGTGCCTTCGTGAAGAGGCCTGTCGGTGCCGGAGGAATGGGGCGGTCTAGGAGAGTCGGGCGTCTCTGCGAGAGCAGACAGTCGGTTGTGGGCCTCGGCCAGGTTGTTGGACGAAACCCTCGGAGACAGGCCGGGGCGAACATGAGTGCTGCTATGACTGCTGCTGAGACCTCGGCCGAAGGAGGGAGCGCCACCCTTTCCAGGGGAAAGCTGACCGAACCCGCCGTGAATGCTTTGCCGGCGGCGCCCAAGCATTGTACCAATCCGGCTCCGCAACTTTGATTCTGCATCGTCCGTTAGTCAACACAATAAGGGCCGTTGATTGTCTACGTCATCATACCGCTCTTTCCATCGGCAAGACCAGAGTGGTCGCTCGCGTCGTCGTCGCGTTGACCCAGGCTGCTAGGCGGAGGCGGAGGCGGAGCCAGCGTCTGGCTTGCCGGTACATTGGAGGGTTGCCTGGATGCCGTGGGCTTCTTCTCCAGGCGTGGCTTTCCCGAAAGTACCCTCTCCTTGAAGCTCGCGATCTCCTGCTCGGTGCTGATCTCCAACATGGAGGCCAGTGTGTCGGCAGCGCGGGACTGGTTTCGTTGTGCCTGGTCGCTCTCGTGTGTTTCGTACTGCGTAAGCAGGTCGCGCAGCTGGTTGACGCGCTGCTCGTCGATGGCCTGCAGGGTCTCGAAGATGAAGGGAGCCTGGGAGTCCCACTGCTGGGTGGCGGACTCGAGTCTTGCCGTGGCATCCGCCATCTTCTGGGTGTTCGTCTTGGGGCCTTTGCGGGTCAGGGCATCGGCCTTCTTCTGGGCATCCTCAAGGTCTCGAGCCATGGCGGTCAGGTTGGCCGAGATGGTCTGCATGTTCTGCATCTCCTTGCGAGCCTGGAAGTTGCGAAGGGGGGTCTCGACATCTTTTTCGAGTTGGCTCGAGAAAATGTGGTGGGAGTGGGCGGTCGCATCGACAGATCGGAGGATCTTGTCCCAGGGGCCCATAAAGACGCTGCGGAAGTCGATCAGTACATTGTTGGCCGGGTGTCTTGTTGGAGTGCCCATCAGGTCAAGCTAGGGGGCGTCGTGGGCTACCTACCCAAGCTCAGATTGGCTGTTGGGGACTTTGAAGGTGAGAAGCCTCTTCAGGCTCTGGACATATTGGTCCTCGACACGACGGCGTTCCTGGATGGAATTGTTCAGCTTGGGACTGCCCTCGTGTCGGGTGTGTAGTGTGGTTGTGGTTTCGGGAGTCGATTTACCTGCAGCCAGTCTGCGATCTCGGTGTTGATCTTGTTTATTCTCTTCACACGATCGTTAAGGACGTTTACGGCCTGCGTGGGCTGAAGGTGTGCCTAGACAAAGGGGAGAAAGGAAAGTCAGCATACAAGTCGCAAAGAATGCGCCGCCACAGCCATGACAGAGGGGCACAGGACACAAGAGAGTCAGAAGGGTCGTCCAGGGCTGGGAGACAGCCTCAGTAGAAGGATGGTCGGTGAATGGGCCCTCTTCCTGCTCTCTATGGGGTTGGAGTGAGGTGAGGTAACAAGTGACGATTGACGACAGGCCAGGAACAACGAGCAAAGCAAAGGAACAGGAAGCTTACCAGCATGGCAGGGTATTCGGCCCTTGCAAGATCGTCCATTGTATCTATTTAACGGGCGCGCAAAATCATATACGATGAATTCAAGCGGCGAGAGAAACGGCGCGCATAGCGATACTGTCTATAATGCTGGAAAGGGTGTCGTCGACAAGGTGAGGAGCGTTCGCATCGTGGGAAAGTCGTGAGTGGTGAGAAGGCGAAGGATCGAAGGTGGGTTGGCGGGTTGGCGGGTTAGCGGGAGGGAATAGGAATAGGGAATATTAGGAGGTACGTAAGTTGACTGCCAACTGTTCGAGGCCGGCAAGGAAGGTGCCTACTCAGCCAGTACGGGGGCTCAGTGTTAGTGCGCTTTCACTACAAGGTCGGGCAGTGTCCAGCCAAGGAAGGCCTGGACGATGCACACTGCACGCTGCACATTGGACGCTGCACGGTGACTTTCCAGGGTTGGTTCTTGGGCTGATGATGAAGGGTGGAGTAGGTACCTTAACACCTTTAAGGAAAGTAAGTACGGAGTACTGTACCTAGGTAGACCGGGCCGGGGAGGGTGGGCCGGGCTCCACGTACGATGTACAGATCGACTTTGACTTGACCATCTTCGCCACCGCCATCCATGATGAATCTCAGTGAACAACTCACTGTGTCATTGTCCAGGCAGCGTATCCCATGCTCGGGGTCGGGACCCACGCAATCTACATAGTACCGCACATGACAACCGTCGTTCGCAAAGTGCCCAATGCAGCTGCTGGCCGCGACGACTGTCGAGTCTACATTAATACAGCTTACACTGCCTCGCCTTGCCTACCTACCTAGCAGCCTGGCAGCCTAGGTAACTAGGTAGGTATGCTAGCAACTGTTTTTATGCCCCCCATCCATGCAATGTCTCACGTACCTTTTTCCCGGTGTCATGTCAATTGGTCCGAGTGCAGTCACGGCGGCCCCATGCCAAAAGGTTCGGCGGATGTCTGTTACTGCTTGATTAAATTGAATCCGTTGGCTTCGGATGGAAAAAATCACTGAATCTTAAGAAAAACAGGCTAGACTAGGGGGAGGAGACTGCATTCGCGGTCGACTGTACGAATACGTCACATGGTACATCTCAATTTACCCGCCCCTACCGACCAGGTTCGCACTTCCCATCACCAGAGAATCCGGACTAGTGCCAGTAACACGCTTTCTCGTGAGTGTTACCGAGATGGCTTAGAGCGTACCGCTCGCTTCCACGGCGCTGGAAACAGACGGCGTCCCTCCTCTCACTCCTCCACGGTGGTGCCTGGCTACCTACTTCACCACCTAGTTGCTTCACTTAAATCCTCGGCAGCGTCCCTCACAAGGTTCAGAGGAACGGTGTCTGTATGAGATGACGGGAAGTGCCCTGACCAGTCGCGCCCCCGCGCGCGCGAGATTTCTGGCCTAAATTCAATTTATAGGTCTGAGGTAAGTGCACATGGCAGTCGGCTCGAGCGGGAAGGGATCCCATCCTTGTGCTCTGCCACAGTCGCATGAACTTTTTCTTCACCCTTATTTCCATGATCCATCGCAGGGATGCAGATGTCAGGACATCGCCGATGAGGACCGCCGACGGAAAGACCCGGCTGTGGCTTGTCCAGCGCGACGAAGTGAGACCCGTGAATGGTGCGCATTAGCGCGACTTGACTGTCGATGGTGCAAGCCTTACAATCTCTTACGACCAAGATTAGATGAAAGAAAAGACTCGAAGACCACACACAGCTCGACGCTACGGTACGCCCTCGTCAG
This sequence comes from Colletotrichum tanaceti, assembly GCA_005350895.1. Classification (NCBI taxonomy): domain Eukaryota; kingdom Fungi; phylum Ascomycota; class Sordariomycetes; order Glomerellales; family Glomerellaceae; genus Colletotrichum; species Colletotrichum tanaceti. The sequence continues at coordinate 28,571 of PJEX01000083.1, forward strand.
GTACCCGGACCTGCGACGCCCAACCTGTGTTAGGTAAGCACATGGGAAAACAGAGTTACCTACCCATCTCTGCACTGTGACCACTGACAGCTCGCCCATCTTCGGTGGGGCTCCTTGGCAGCGTGTCCGGCCCGGACAGTCGTGGACCGGTCTTTCTCACAACGCACACGGTACGGAGTAGACACTCAGCTTTTCTGTCCGCCTTCACCAACACCCCAAAGTCCTGATTACACCAGAACGACTCGTCTTCTTCGTCTTGCCGGGTGCTCACTAGGAACAGTCAACTGTGCGGCAGCCAGAGCACATCCACAAGCTCCCGCCATCCCTGTTCATCTGCTTCGCCCCTCGACTCGTTGTACGCCATGGCCGACCTTGGTTGGAAGACGCAGTTGTCGGCGTCAGACCGCTTTGAGAACATACAGAGGATGTAAGCTGCCGACATACGCAATTGCATTTCGATCATCCCCCAACTAAGATCTGATTATCTCAGAAAGGCTGTTCTAGAAACTGCCGGCTCAGAAGCCAAGGCCACCTCACAGTCCGATGCCTTTTCCATCGAGAACCAGGCTTACAAGGATTCGACGTCCAGGGTGAATGCCCCTTTCACCTGTCAATCGATGCCCTCCAGTACCTTAAGACTTACATGAACTCTAGGCACAATATGATGAGATCTGCCAGCTAGTCGGGTCTGCAAATCTGTCTTCTGCGGAACCACCAGCCCTCGGTGAAGATGATTCTGGCGACGTCGGTGTTACTGTCGGCTCTTACAAGAATTGCCTACCGTTTGCAAGCGGTCTCACGTCCGAGGTCTACAGATGCAAAGACCGCGCCCTCAAAGTCATCGTGGAAACCCACAACATTGAACCTCACAACCCTCACCGCGAGGCCAAGATCCTGGCCACCCTGAAGCGCCCCTGCATTCCTCTCTTGGAAACGTTCAGGGACCAGGAACAGAGATTCGTTTTGGTGTTCCCTTACAAGCCGCTGACCCTCGCCGACCTTATCGACAAGGGGGATCTCCCTCTCCCCCGAGTAGCGCGTATATTCAAAGGCATCTTCGCGGCTCTCAGGGATATTCACGGCCAAGGTATCATCCACAGAGACGTCAAACCGGAGGCCATCCTTCTCGACGGCCCAGACGGGCCAGCCTACCTGTCCGATTTCGGAACTGCCTGGCACCCGACTATGTCGGTTGTCTCGGAGCCTGCCAACAGCAAGATTCTCGACATCGGAACCGGCCCCTATCGCGCCCCCGAGGCCCTCTTCGGCGACAAAGCCTACGGTCCTTCCGTCGATATGTGGGCCGCCGGTGCTATGCTGGCCGAGTGCTGCCGCAGCCCCCCGAGGTCGTTGTTCGAATCGCGACCGACGCATGAGGATGGCAATCAGCTGGGCCTCATCTTGAGCATCTTCAAGACCCTGGGCACGCCGACACGTGAGACGTGGCCCGAAGCCGCGAGCTTCAAAACGCCACCATTTGAAATGTACCGCATGTTCGACGGCCATCCCTGGGAAGATATTCTGCCAGATGTCGATGCTGAAGTTCGAGATTTAATATCCAGCTTGGTGCGCTTCGATTCGAAGAGGGCGACTGCCGAACAGGTAACTTTGCAAAAAACGACCTACAAATTGATGGAAATAAGGCTGCTCTAACTTCCCAACAGGCCCTGCAGCACAGTTTCTTGCAGGAGAATGACGTGGCACAATCTTAGCCCCCATCAAAGAGAATGCGGCAAAGGGCAAACAACTCTGGAAGCGTTTTGACTTGGGACAGTCGAGGAACAGCAACTACATTGTCATGCAAGTGGTCGTAGCACCGCCGCGCCTTTGTAGCTCCCTCGGCCATCTTTGAATCGGCATCCCGAAACCGCCGAGGGCCCTCTCTGGCACTGATATCCCGTGAAATGTGTCGATGTTCGAGGACAAAGGCTCGAGACACCTTCGCGTGTGGTATTAATGGATGGCGTGGACGCACTCTCCGCCACCGAGTCCCACCACTCTCGACATCACCAACTCGCACAGTCGCCTTTATACAATCCCGCGCCCGATCCCTAGCCCAACCTCCCCGATTCCAGCGCTGAACTCCTTTCGCGAAGCCTCGGCAAAATGCCCAAAGACAGAAACACCGTGCGCGCAGGCCCTCAAGTCGGGCGCCAGGCTAGTATCGACCTCAGTATCCTTAACAACGGCGATATGTCGCCGGAGAGAGAACGATCGGCGGTGAACAGGTTCGGCATCCCCCGAGATATCCCAGGGAAAACGCCCGGCGGCAAGGTCCGCCACCACTGCAAACGATTTGGACACAAGTCTGACGCGATCTGCCTCAAGAAGGGTTGCCTGGTTCCTTGTTCCCGATGCGGGACACATGTGTCGAAGCTGAGCGGGGCGACTTGTTTGTCTTGCGCAAGTGCCGATATGGAGGAGGCGAGGAAGAAGAAAGAGGCCGAGAAGCTGGAGGAAAAGCAGAAGAGGGAAATCGCAAAGTATGGCAAGGTGCGAAAGTCCAAGGGTGGTGTGGCCAAGGCTTTCCTTGCGCCCCGTCCTTCCGGCATCCGCAAGCGGATCGGCCGCGTCGGCGCCCGCGCGCTCGGTCGCCCCTCCCGGCGTTCACATACTCCCCGCCTCCGGTTTTCGAGCCGGGAGCTCCGCGAAGAGGACCTTGTCAATTTCGACGGGATGGACATGGACCTGGACGACGACATGGACGACGACATGGACGACGACATGGACGACGCCATGGACGACGAGGACGGCTGGAAGGACATCGGAGAGGAGGAGGAGGAGGAGAAGGAGGACGTTGATCACCCAGACGATATCGCCACGGACGACGATGATCAGTGCCAGCGGCGCTTGGAGCAGGACGCCGCGCTGCAACACAGGATTCGCATGTCTCTCTACAAACTCCTCTCGTAGGGACCTCGTACGATCTTGTGTACACTTTCTGTTTGCGCTGTTCTATTTAGAGAGTCTGTTGTTTTATTGGGTTGCGTCTCCGTGCTCATCTACCCGTACTGCCCGTCCTTATTCTTTTGCCCTCCCTCGCCGTCGTTTCTCGTACCATTTAGCCTGATTTACATGAAGATGAACCGCGTCCTGCCTCGTCTCTCATACACTGTGTCCGTGATTTGTTCTGTCCCAGAAGGTAAAGGATTTATTACATTTCTCAAAGGCCTCTCTGCATTCTCCCGCAAGACTTATAGTCGGAGGGGGGGGTAAATCGAGCAAACTCATCAAGCACCCCTACGTCCTTTGGTGTCCGACCCCAAGTAGTCAATCGGGTTACGGCACAGCGGGCACGTGTTCTGGTTGCTGCTCTGGAACCATTTGTACAGGCACGTGCGGTGGAAGAGGTTTTTGCACGTCTGGCACCGCTTGTCGGGCATCTTCTTGTCGGTCGAGATGATGGAGTAGCAGATGGCGCACTCCGTCTGGCCCTTGAGGGCGCCGACGATGTTGCGCCGGAAAGCCGAGAGGCCGTCGATGATGCTCCCATTCTGCACTCTGTGTCAGCATGCTTCCTCGTGCTTGATGGGGTTAGGACGGAGGGACACCGTGACAATCTTACCGAGAAAGTGATGACGCCCTGCGTTGTGAGCAGCCAGCTCTGCCATTTGCGTTCGCTCACCGCGACACGGTTAATGCCGACGACGCTGACGCCCTCGATCGGGTAGCTCGCCGGGACCTTGACGGCGATCGAGGCCATGCTCTCGTCCACCTCGTAGCCCGCCGTGATCTCCTTGCCCGACTTGCTGACCTTGACGACGAGCTCCTTCTCATCGTCGTCGGCGGGCGGCTCCTGGCTCGCGGCCCAGGCCGAGACCTCGTCGAGGGCGTCCGAGACGATGATGGGCGAGAAGTAGCGCGTCATCCATCCCTCGACCGCGATGCGCGTCTGCTTGGAGCGGCAATCGAGGTACCACGTCTTGAAGAGGCCAGGCGTGTACTTGAGCGTCAGGTAGTACAAATGCACGAGCAACCAGTGCAGGTTGCGCTCGTCGGACTCGGCGTCGGCGAGAGAGACGTTGTACGAGGTGATATGCTGCGTCGTCAGGCCCTCGCGCTCGAGGTTGAGCGGGTGCGCGGCCGAGTGGCCCAGCACGTCAAAGGTAAAGTCAAGGAGCGGCACAATGTAGTTCTCCGTCTTGAGGTGCTCCGTGTAGTCGTTGCGGACCTTAAGAGAGGCGGTGCTGAAGGCGTCGAAGACAAGGTGCCAAGAGAGGAGATAGGAGCGGATGGCGAGGGGAAACTGGGCAAGGACCTCGTCCGGGTAGCGCTCGAGCGTGGGCGCGTCGAGGAGGAGTGAGAGGAGCTCGTCGGGGAGGCGGGCGTCAGTCTTTTCGAGGAGGACATTGACAGAAAGCTCTTCTTGTTGCGCCGGCAGAGCGTAGTGGAGGAGGTTGAACGCGGCGGTCTGGATGGAGCGCGAGTCGGCGGCAATGAGACCATAGAGGTCCGACAAGTCGTTGACGTGCTTCAAGGGGATCTTGTTGACCTGCCTGCAGATTATGGCGTCAACAATCTCCAATGGCTGGGTGCTCTTCGCGCGGTCCAGCTTGAGGAGTTCGATGAGCGACAGGGACTTGGTCTCGGCGAACTCCTTGAGAGCATCCGCCAGGTCGTCGTTTGGCTCTGACATGGTTTCCAAAACGGTCATGAGCCTCAGTGACGCATGGATATAAGGAAGCGAGTCGTCGAGGCGGTCGTCCGACGCCTTCGCCCACAACGCAGTCGAGAACTCGATCGCCTTCTCCCAGTACGAACCATAGACGTCCTTCATGCTGGGAAGCAGCCTCTGCAACGCCCTGCAGATCTCTGTCGACAGAGCAGGAGTGAGGTTGAGTGTGTCATCCATCCACGACGTGATCTGGCGTACAGCGAAGACAATGCGGTTGTTGTTGGTCACAGGAACCTCCCCGACCTCGTAGACTTGCAGACACGCGTTCAGAAGCACCAGAATCTGTAGCGTTTTTTCGGCCTTTTCGGGCTCTACAGACGCTTCTGCGATGTCACTGACAAGGCGGTTGCAGAGCATTTTGACAGTGTTGGATGACTCCAAGCACTCGCCAAACCCCGCGAGAACCGCGGTTGCTGCCAGGATCGTGGGCGGCGTGGCTTTGAGTGTGGCTAGTTGGTTGATCTTCTCGTCGCCGGTAGCGGGGAAACCGTGCTTCTCGGTCAAGGTTTGGATGAGCTCACTCAACGCCCTGGAGCTGTAGACCCCGAGCGGCGTAAGCTCCTTCGTTTCTTGTGTCATGATGGCGATGAGGCTGTCGATCAGCTTCGTCGACCCGGCTTCTGAGCCGTCTCTCCATCCCTTGGCCTCGTCGGCAATGGTGTTAATCGTTACTCTGGTGGCGGACACGAACGACTCAGCCGACGCGAGGACATCTCCTACTTCAAGGCTCAGGAACAGTTTGTTCTCTTCCATCAGTGTGATCTGGTCCGAAACCATCTGGATCGACACGCACAGAAGGTAGAGAAGCTCAACCTGGAAGCTCTCTGGCAGGGAGGAGACTGAGATGTCGGAAGACAGGAGTTTGGAAGTGTACGAGGCCATTCTTGCAGGGATGGAGTAGCCGTCGCGATCTCTCCGTACGCGAATGCGTTGTGTCTGCTCGGGGGCTTGGACCAAAAAGTGCGCACCTTTTAAGTCGCTGGTGATGGAGAGCGATGGGTTGAGCGAGCCTTGGAAGAAGATTGACAGCTGCTGCATCCAGACGTTTGTGCTCGGGAAGAGATCTTCGGTGCCGATAGAGCCCGCCCTAGCAGCTTGCAGGGCTTGTTGCACCAAGGTTTCGATACTGATAGACTTAGTAATGAAGAGTCAAGGATGATCAGATCGAGCTACTTACCCGAGTGACTGTTGGTCGGCTTCCTCTAGATTCCGCTGGATGATGGCAACAACGGGCGATGTGCCATCGGTGGGCTGTTCCAGTAGAGCTTTCAGCGAGATGGCACGAGGCGAGATGGATCTATCGTTGAGTTCGGCGAGTCCTAACAACTCAGTGACGACTGCCATGTGCGTCGACTCATCTTGCGACAAGAGCCCCGGCTTATTGTTTGCCAAGATTTCCAACGCCCGAAGAGCCTGGGGTGAGTTTGTCTTGTCTTGCGATAAGGCGGAGATGCTGTTGTCCACCACTTCTTTAGCCGCAGATTCGGTGACGGCGTCGTTGCCGAAAGCCACCTCAAAGAGACTCCAGAAATCAGTTTCTCCATGGGCTGCGCCAGAACACTTAGCCGCGAGGAAACTTTGGAGCTTCTCGTGTGATTTGGCAAGATTTGATGCTTGCTGACTCGTAACCAGACGCTCGACGCCTTTGGCTGCGAGCTTCTCGTCGGACAAGTCCAACAAAGCATCAACCCAGGTCTTCCAGATGGCGTGGTAAGTTGTTTCCTGCCCCTTGAGAGTTCCAAGGACGTTCACGCAATCCAACAAGTCAGCAGCAGACCGCGAGGCCATCAGGACGTCCATGCGATCTCGGCCCTGTGCAACAAGGAATTGCTCCAGAGCATGGGCAGCTTCTGCATCTTCCCACAACTGCGGAGCATTTTTGCCAACGCCGTAAACTACCCCGGCGGCTCCGTAGGGCTTGAGATTCCTGTTGTCAAGCAAATTCAAGCTGCTCATAATTATAGCCTTGGAAGGGCTTATGAGGGGCTCTGTGGACAACTGCCTGGACTTCTGAACTTGACCAACCAAGGTAAACCAACGGTTCCCTTCGGAAGAAATAGCTTCTTGAGACCTTTCATAGTCCTTGGACACTTCAGGTAGTGAATTGGATATCCTGGTGCAAAAGGCAGAGGATAGGTTCTCCAACTTCTCGGTCGCCACCTGAATCAGGTCTGGAGAAGACGAGTCGACGGCAACCTCATAGACTTCGCCAAGCACGTCAAGACGCCCAGCGCCCCCAATCTCCCATGAGGAGTTTTCAGGTGTCGGGAGAAGAAAATGCTCCAGCAGAGGGAAAATATAATCTTGAACCAATTTGGCACGCGAGCCGTCCGAAGGGAGCCCCTGCAAGAAGTGCTTGGTTGTGCGAACGTAGCATGTCCAGGCAAGGGTAGCGTTCATTCTTGGTTCTTCTCTGCTCGTTATTCCAGTCTTCATTGACTTGAGAGCATCCGCCGAAGCTTCGATAGTGAAATATTCAGCCGGGATAGCCTTGATTAGTTCCTCGAGATGTTCCCAGTACTTGGCGGAGCTGTTGTGGGATCCTTTCTCTAAGAAACCATTCAATCTGGTGATCGGTGTCTTTTTTTCGCTAGAGCTCGTCCAGATTTCGGGGAACTTGTTCGTCAACTTTGTGAGGACCCTGACGTATTCGACGGCCGAGCCAGTTTGGCTGCTCTTTAATCCCTCTGCAATGAAAGTCTTCTTCAAACGAGGGAGTTGGGAAGAGACAGACTCGAGCCTCTTGTCAAGGCATGTCCACAGCAACTGACAGGCCGAGCGTCTGACTGAGGGGTCGCCCATGACGACACTCTTCCAGACCTTCTCTTCTGTGAAGAATGTGTCGTATGCCTCTTCCTCTTTTTGGATGTCGACTGGTTCAAGTTTTTGGAGAAGACCAAGGACGAGAGAAATACTAGCTCCCACGACTCGGAGGTATTTGGCTTCGGCATCATCAGCTGTCGTCGATCGCTCGTCGCTGAGTGTGTCTTTTGTCTCCTGGATAGCGTCCGTGGCATAGGCCATAATTTGCGACTGGCATTTCTTCCAGAACAGCGCGACCTTCTCCGGGCTGTTGAGGAAGGACGAGAGGCCGTCATTCGCAGCCCTCGACACGACTCTGTCCTTGTCGTATAGGCCGGCGAGCCAGGCGCCCACAATTTTGGGGACATGCTTCTCCATGCGCTTCCGGGCCGACTTCATCAACTCGAGCTGTAGTGTATGGGAGAGTTCGCGGACTCGGCGAGAATTGTCTATGGAAATACGAGGATATATTTGTACCTGTTACATACATTACCACATGATCATTCAAACGCATCTCCCAGGAACAACGCACCCATGCTTCCAAGACTGCCTCTTCTGCGCCTCCGTCCTTCTCAAACGGGTGAGCCTGTATGTAGGCCAGGAGGTCTTCCAACGCCTTTGCTTTTGTAGTGGCATCTTTCTTGAGCGTATTCTTGAAGGAAACAACGGCGTTCGCGTCCGAAATGGTGGACAGGTCGGGGGGCTCGGTGAGGTAGGAGAGGCCGCTTCCTGGTGAGGAGGAGAAGCCGCCGAAGGCACTGGCAGGGCTGCCGAAGCCTCTTGCGCCGGATGATCGGCCGCCTTTTCCAAAGGCCCGGGACATGATGTGCTAGTTAGTGCAGGCCGTGGGTGTGTTGTGCGAGATGCCCGATGTCCAGTTGCCAAGGTAGGTAGGTGAATAGATTGGTGGTGCAGAATCTAGCGTGGTCGCAAGATGCCAAAGAGTCCAAAATGACGTTGGCGGGGTACAGTGCACAAATGTGGCGTCCTTTTTTTCCTTTTTTTCCTTAACCTAGGTAGGTAGGAGAAGCCTGAGGAAGAAGGATGAACCGGAGAAAGGATGCGCAGAAGAAATAGGTTGTATGCACCTATTCGGAGACTCAGTCGTCTTCTTCACAAATTAAAAAGAAAGAACAATGGGCGAGTCGTATCTACCTATGCAAAACAACCTAGGGCTCGGGTCGCATCGCAGCCTTTACAAGGTCTTGTTGCGCCGCAAACAGTTCGCAGGTTGACTCAGGCCGATGTTTTTTGGCTGGGAAAGCTGTCGGCGAATGAAAGCGGCTAAGCTGCCCCCGCCGTCTTTGCCTGCCAATGATGCTGTCATAGGCTAGCCTCTCGCACGTGACTCTCTCGCCATACAATGCCCGTGCGGCCAAGTGAGCAGGTAGCCGGGCATGTCTTATCAATCGTTTTCCATTGGATCTCCTTTATCTCGTGTCCACCGACATTCACCCCGCAGCCCCTAGGCAGAACCCCGGTTGAGCCAGCCGTACGTTGCAAGGACTCCCTGCGTCAACCTCACTATCCATCCATCCATCCATCCATCCATCCAGTAGCGCAACTCGGTGCTCAGGTTTGTTCGGAGGTTTCAGGCGGCACAAGTTCTTGGGCTGGTTGAGCCACTACGATGTATCCACTCGCCACTGTCCGCAAAGGCTACCCCGCAAACTGCACCGCTGAAGGCTGACCCATGAGTGTCCACCCGGGTTTAGCAAAGAGCCAGAAACACAGGAGTCCCCAGGTGCTCAATGCTCACTACGCGGGAACGGCGCTAGGGAGCGGCAACTGTGGGGCAATCCCCCCCTCATTGCACCACCCACTGCACTCATTGCTAAGGTACCTAGGTAGGTAGGTAGGTACGGATACCTGCCTGGGTAGGTACTTGGACCTACCCGACCCGGCCAGTCGCAGCTGATTGCCGCTTGCTGCTCCCTCTGGCCGGTCCATTGTACGAACACTCACTGCTCCCTCTCCCATAAACTTTCCTCGCTTTCTCTTTCTACATTGCCAAAGTGGCGGCTTTGTTTAACTGCATCTCCAACTCTCGTCATTCGCATCAACTTGCTCACTGGAGACGGCCTACATGCGGGCTGTACATCGCGCGGTTTCACCCCTCACTTCTCTCTCATGTAAGCTAGTCATTCCGGTTTGTTCACGTGCGCTTGGGGGTAAATGCCGGCTACCGCAGTCAGTCGGTCACCTCTTGTCTTCGAGAGACTATGGACTAGACTGCCTCGTGGCTTCTACTTGAACTCTGAATCTTCATTTCGCTGACCTTGGGAAATACAGCCTCCAGGGCATGGTAAAGACGCAAGGCGCTCAGCTCCATCATCATCATGCTTACGACCGTTTCTCGCGCCTCGCCTCGCGCGGGCGGCCTCTACGCTGGTAGGGCCTCTACAGCCAGAGCTCTGGCTTCCTCGAATCCTGCGCCCATGAAAGCGAGCCATTACGGCCAAAGTCGAAGTTTCCGCTTCGGCGCATGGTCGTCCTACTTGGACCCCGAGTTCCAGCGTCAGCTGCGACGTCGTCAACACACTATCAAATACAAGTACATGGAGTCGATCAATCGCAAGCTGTCCTGGGACCCAAACTCGCGTGCCGAAGATTCAAGAATCGTGATGAAGAGGATGATGGCACAGTGCTGGATCAGACACGGCCACACCGGCTCGGATGGAAGATACGTGAGAGAAGACGGCGTCAAAAATAGTGGATCGAATGATACCCCAGGCACCCGCCCTGGCCAGAACATTGAGGACGTCGAGCGCAGCGCCATCAACTCCCTCTTCACCGGCAAGCGTGCCGGTCCCTACGAATATGACTTGTGGCAGTCCCCTCTGCAAAACATCCGCAACTACCTCGGCAACCAGACCAGAAGTAAATCAACGGCCTCCACTAGCCGCAACATCCCGTCAGATATTGATCCCATCACCAATCGAAGGATTCACTCATCACGTGCACCCCAGTCCGTTTTCGACAACTCGTCGGAAAAGGCTACTCAGGAGCCCTTTTTCCCAGATGGGGTCCCACCCGCCGACGAGCTTAAGGAGTATGGCAATGTTACCATTGACAGCGCCCCGTGGGCTGAGTCCGGGTCCAACGGTGGAGTTGCGGAGACCCCGCAATATGCGGATCTCGACAAGTACAAGCCAGTCATGGACGAGAAACTCGACGCTCAGCAGCTTTCCGAGGCCCCGAAATACGACGACCTGGGCAAGTACAGACCTGTGGGTCTCGACGACATTCTCGTAGAGTCAGGCTCCGTACCCAAGTATGAGGATCTCGGCAAGTATGCCAACCCGCTGCTTAGCGGCCGCGCGCCCGAGGGGCTGGCTCATCCGGCGTACGAGGACCTAGACCAATACCGTCCCGTCATGCACAACGAAAATGCACAAAACCCCGAGGCGCACGAGCAGTACTCGGACCTGGACAAGTACGGCCCAATCATGCACAACGAGAAGGACGTTTTGGAAGAGACCCAGCCTTACGACGACCTGCACAAGTACGGACCTAGTGGTTTTAACGAACCTGAGGGTCTGCGCCCACGTACTGATGAGGAGAAGTCAAAAGACTATGACGACCTCCACAAATATGGCCCTCAGGCTTTCAATGAGCCTTTTGGACTGCGCCCGGTGCATCCTGAAGAAGCCTCCAAGGCCTACACAGACCTGGACAAATATGGCCCCGTGGCATGGAATGAGCCTCACGGCCAAGGCCCCATCCATCCGGAATTGGCATCCAAGGCATACACTGACCTTGATGCGTATAACCCCATTGGCTGGAACGAACCGCACGGGCAGCCGCCGATGCACCCAGAGGAGGTCTCGAAGCAGTACAAGGACTTGGGAGCATATTCCAAGGAGTTCAACCGAGGCAGTGCGCCGCCCCCAGAGGGCGTGATTGCCGCGGTCAAGCCCGAAGATGCGGCCAAGCATCACCCTGTTCAATATAACGAGCCCGACAGCCAACGGCCCAAGCCGGATTGGGACCAGACAATTTTTGATGAGGCCAAAAAGTATCAGTCTTACCGCTATAATGAGCCTGATGGCCAGCCCTTCGAGGTCATCGACCCTGTGTCAAAAGGTCTGAGCGACTTTGACGCCGAGATCGCCGCCAAGGCGAACAGGCGCATCGCATACACTCGGCCGACAGAGCAAGAAAAGGCCGACGACTTAGACCTGCTTCGTGCCAGCGACGTTCGAGCAAAGATCCCGACGTCTTCCGGGCAATCCCGCAGAGAGTATAGCACCACGAACAGAAAGGTGCTCGAGGCCGACCTTCCACGGTATGAAGTGGATTGGGACATCTCCAGCAGAGCTGCTCGGGTTTCTGTACGAAATTCCAGAAGCAAGTTCTGGGACCATATCCCAGCCAAAGAAGACAAGTCAGACCTCACTGGAAACTACGTCAGAGATTTTCCTGAAGACTTTGCGCGGTCTTGGAACACTATTGTGTCAGCTGCAGAGAGCCAAACGGAGAATACCAGGAGCCAAAATGCCGACCAGGACGAGGTTGAAATCGCCTCTTTCGATGAGAGTTTCCCTAGGCTGGAGCCAGCTCTGGACCGATCATCTGCTTTCAAAGCTACCCGACTGCCGGGTAAGAAGGGACAAGTGGACCATTATTCGAAAGAACCCCAGGGCCTTGAAGTGAGCTACTCTGAGGAGTGTGGCAGCAAGCAAACGTGGCCCGCCTACGTCCGATCGTACGGCACAGTGACCGATGCCCTGGCAAACGCCGGATCATCGGCACAAGAAGCCGTTTCGGCTGCCAGGTCAAATGGCGTGGTGTCTTCGGCCGCTGCCGAGGGTGCTCGCGAGCCCACCGTCTACAAGATCCTCGCGTATGACCCCACCATGCAAGCCATCAACACGGCCGAGACTACATCTGTTGTTCCCGACAGTGCCACGCCGCTGACACCGGCCGAGGTGCTTCTACGCTTGTCGAACCCGACCAAGTTTTTTCCCTACTTCAGCACTCTACAGCGAGAGGGGTATGAGATTGTATCAGGAAGTGGAGACGTCCTGATTTTCCGCAAGGTTCGCGAGGCAGATACGGCATCCAAGGAGCAGACAGCTGCGTCCTTCGCCCCTGCGATCGAAAAGGCGACGACCTACCAGCCGCCAAAGGTGAACCCCATCGATATGATGGGGCGCGACCCCGTAGTACCAAGCGCTTACTCTTCCAGTCCCACAGGCTACCTCAACTATGATTACCCCGGAGCGGAGACAACAGAGAAGCCTCCGCCTCCGGTCAGCCCATTGAGGAGGCGGAACACGATCTCCTATGAAAACCAGGACTTGGAGTCTCCTCGGCGGCCGAAGCGCAGTAGGGCCAAGAATATTGTTCTTGGCGCTGCGTGGGTCGGTGGGATTTCTTATGCTATCGGCGTCGTTGGAGAGTACTTCAAGACGGGGGGTGTGGATAGGAAGGGTCCCAAAGGCTTGTAGACAGATGCTAAAGCTGTTTGGGGACTTGTTCACGGGCTCACCTCAGGGTGGGTGACGTGACTCTTTATTGGTTGTAGGATTGAACAACGGCACGAGCCAGACGGGCCTTTTTGTTTTAATTGTGTCGATGGTACTGTCGACGACAGGGTTGGCTCTCTGATCGGTGCCGCCGACATGAGTACATTTTTTATCACGTAAAATGCAATGAGATTGGTTATGTCTGAAAGTCCAAAGCGTATAATCAATGCAACCAAAGCAGTCATAGGTTTACGTATCATTACAATGCCAATTTTGAACGCCATGCCTTCAAACCACTCGTCCTTACTTTAAAAGACCTCACCCATCCTCCTGGTCGTCACTGCGCAGCCCGTATCAAACGTCCGTCGAATATGACCAATCCACCATCCCGAGTTTCACTCATTCTGTGGGATCCACGTTCGTAACAGTCCATATCGACATGCCGTAGAAGAAACGGGACGGGCAAATTACAAATCAAAACGAAGGTGACCACGGGCTACGTCGCCTCGAGCTCCAGACTCAATCAAAGCAAACAAAATGGCGGCGTGGCGGAACGAATTAGGTTGCCCGGGGGAAGTGGGGGTGGGGGGGGGCCTCACGCGCGCTCGGTGAAGCCGGGCCCAGTCTTGACGTCGTCGATGTGGCTCATCTGCAGCTCGCGCTTCTGGTCCTCCTGGTTCCAGCTCTGGCGGCGCTCGAACGAGGGCTTCCAGCTGTTGGTGCGCTCGACGATCTGGGGCGGCGCGGCGGTGGCATGCGAGCTCGTGGTGGTGTAGTTCGAGGTTTCCGGGGCGGCGGCGGCGGCGGCGGCGGCGGCCTGCGCGGTGCGGGGGGTTTGCTGTGCGGAAGACATTTCTCGGGAGATGTGTGCCTGTGTTGGAGATGGCGGCTATGGGGATCGGATACGTTATGTTTTATTTGTTTTCCGAGGTGGTTCGGTTGTTTTGATTACAGTCCTTGGTAGTGGGGTTTGTAGGAGGATGAGAAGATAACGGCAGGCAGGTGGGGATGATCGATGTGTTTATACCCAAATGGTTGGAATGTAGGTTTTTATTACACCACGATAGATGGGGATGAGGCAGGTGACTCGATGGGAAAAACACCAGATGAAGGAAGAAGGGGGGGTTCTTTCCACCTTTTAACCTTACCTTCCCTGGCGACCCGAGGTTGAAGGTGCTTCAATTCTTGGGGTCGTCTCTGTGTGTGTTTTCAGGGTCCAATGGGCCCGGCCTCCGCCCCCCCCTTCGAGGTCGTTCACCACCCTGACCACCTAGAGCCCAACTCGTTCACACCACCAGCACCTACGGTGACCTTCCGATTAGCCTACTGCAACCGGGCTGAAAACCACTTCTTCCTTCCCCCGACGATCGTCCACCCCCTTCGGTCAATTCTCGTGCAGTGCGCACTGAGCAGATGTGACAGGACACATCAGAAGCAGCAGCAGGCTAGCCACAGCCCTCGAATCAGCATCGTCCTTGTTCAATCTACCTTACCCCTCTTGCCCTCCTACCTACCGGTACTCAGTAAGCATCCGGTGCTTGCACGAAGCGCATCGGACGACGATCGCCTCGGCGGTAATGGCATCATAGCCCCCACCCCCCCTTCCGTTGACGGCGGGTGTGTTCGCCACCTCCTTCGGCGAATCCAGTTCACCAGAGTCACATAGCACCCTCATACCCACCTCGCACCACCACCGCCACCATCATCATCGCCCATGGAACAGGCACATGGCTTTCTCAGTCGTGTTTTTTTTAACGTGGTTTTACCGCCTCTGCTGGCGAATCCGACAAAGCTACATCGGTAAGTACTGGTGGGAAGCTCCCGCCGGGCTGCAAAACACCGACCGGCGGCGTCATTGCGGGGTCGAAAGGTCGAGGCGCTGCGTCCCCCCCCCCCCCAGGGGGGAAACGATAGGAAATTTAGCTTATCGGCCGTTATCGGGTCAACTTGTGGCTCGTGCTGACACCGGCGTTGTGGAGTTGCTTGTGGAGGCGCCCCACATGAGCTCCGGAGGCGCGACGACGACCGTTACTTGACACTTGCACTCGTCTCTTGCGTGTTTCCGAGACGGCGGCATGACATGACAAATCTGTCTATATTCAGAGGCTCAGGGAGGGTCCAACATGTCGGACAATGCCGAGTCGCAGGATGAGAACGGCATTCGAAGCAAGCACCGTAATTGGGAGTCCATTGGTTGGGTCGGCACGAGCTGGACGCGCAGGGATGAGCGCGTGACAGCTGAACGGCTGCTGCGTGAACTCTATCTCGAGGGGACCGGGACAGCAACGTAGACTCGCAGGAGATGGGCAGTGGACACAAGCGACCTCGATACGATGGGGCGCCGATAATAGTATCGGTCTTGATCATATTTGATAAACATTCATTGTATTCGCCAGACCTCCGATGCAGGCGTAGCCATTGACTTTTTCTTCTTCTTTAAATCCTCGAGCCCTCCATCATCTCATCTGACCATCGTCATTCCCGTTCCCGTTGATCGACCGATCGCCCCACCCCGGCCCGTCCATTTCATGTTCCATCTTTCATTTTCCCTTCCAACGCGTCAAATCAAAAGCCCACCTAAAGACGAACAGGACGAAGAAAACAAAAATCAAGCACACTCCTCGCTCCAAATCGTTACCCCAGTTGTTTGGGTTGTGACGTGCGTCTCATCTAACGGTGGGGGTTGTAGGCGTGAGCGTGTTGTGGGAATCGTTGGATAAAACAAGTTGGCCCCCCAAAGGTATAAAACGGTATGAATCGTACAGCAGTGATAAGAGGGTGGTTTGAAAAAGGGGGGGAATCAGAAGAAGAAGAGTGGAAAAACGCCTTGCGCTATGCAACGGTAACACACGAATGGGTTTTGCCCTATTATCGTTTTAGGGAGCCAAGGTATGGAGTAAGGGGTTGGGTTCTGAGAAAAGCTGAGAGGCCGGATGTCTACACATGTGTGCATGGCGTCAGCTCAACTCAGCTCGAGCAAGTTCGTAGGAGCCAATGGAATGAAAGCTAAATTAGGTGAGCGTGGTTCAGGGTGTGCGCGGGCGTTTCCAGTAATATTGCTAAGCAGCAAAAGTTAGCCCCAACTTCCTCGAGCATATAAGTTAAAACCCCCGCCAACACGGCATAGCTTACCTTATGCTGCTTTCGGCACGCTCTCAGACTGGGCTTGCGCAGCCCGTCCGTGACGGCGAGACGACGCTGGTCGTCATCGTCGGCCTCGGGCACGTAGTAGTACTCGCTCTCGAGGGGCTTGCCGGCGGCGTCCTTGCCCTGTCGACGAATGATGCCGATGCACGCCGTGGCCTCGATGAGGGTTCGAAGTTGATCCTTGGCTAGGCCCCTCTTCTCCTCGGACGGCAGATTGTTCATGATGGTCGACAGCGGGTTGGACGATAAGCGAGAGAAGGCGAGCTGGTTCACGACGTGGTTGCGAACGGCGGGGTTTTCGTAAGGGGGCTCGACCTCCTTTGGCTCCTCTTCCTCAGCTTCGTCCTCGGGCGACTTTGGCGGCGCGGAGATGGGACTAGACGCATTCGAGGCATTGGCCTCGTCGTGGATCGTGGACAGGCCCGGCCGCTTGAAAGACGGGAGTTTGGGCGATGCAGTGGTGATGGAAGCCAGGCGGTTAGAGATGTCTGCACCGAACGGCCCGAAAGAGTGAACCACGGGGTCGTTCTCCTCATCCGGGTCATTCTCGTCCTCAGGCTCGCTGAGTTCGGACGAGAACGAGTTGGTGGCCTCGGTCGCGAAGCTCCGGCCGATGATGGTGCCCGAGTCGGCCAGCTTGGGCAGCTCGGGCTCGTCTGCAATCGAGTCCTCGTAAATGTGGACCTCGCCGTCGTCGGTGGGAAGAAGGGCCTGAAGTCTTTGGGAACTGGACAGATGTACTGGGGTGGGCGACTCCGGAGACTCAATGCGCGAGGCGTGACGGAGGGGGCTGGACTGAAGGAGGTCGGCAGCAGCACGGGCGGCGGAGCGGGGCGGCGAGTCGCCCCAGGCCGACTCGTCGGGGCTTGCTAGGCGGTCATGGCGGTCCCGCTTCGGCCATTGGATCATGACACGGGCATCCTGGACGTCGAGCATGATCTCGGAGCCTTCCGTCTCCGAGGTGAAGGAATCGCCCTTGAGGAGCTCCCATGTGCGACCCTGGCAGTGCAGCTTCAGACCGTTCCAGCCGTTACAGATGATCTCAATCTTGTTCGGCTCTAACGCCGAGGCAGCGGGCACATAGCGTGCCTGGACATGGATGCGGGACACAAGACGGTTGGCGGATAGCTGGTAGTGGGACGAGTTGCTAGAGCGACCCATCAGCAGAGTCTCGCCGTTGTCGTTCAGTTCGATGGAGGCGAGGGCGCCGAGGGGGGTGCGTTCCGAGGCGGAAGAGAGGGCTCGTGGTAGGCCACCGGGTCTTTGGTGGACGCGGGGCGGAGAAGACGAGAGAATGCCGGTGCTCGACGTCGGGATAGGCGTGGGATACTTCATGTACGCGTTTTTACCCCCCACGGAACCGGGTCGCGCCTGTCGTTTAGAGGGTCGAGGGAAGCCTGGCGAGGAGGAGAGAGGTTCGAATGGCGGTAGGAGACTTGGGGCAGAACGCTTGGTGCCGGCCAGAGGAAGCGTGGGCTCCAGAGACTTGGATTGGGGCGACGAGTCCATCATTGCGGCGACGGCGGCATGCCCAGAGACAGATGGCTCTCGAGATATATATAAGAAGAAAAAGCCTCCAAAGGCAAGTCGGCCCCTTGTATGAAGGATCGTTCCTTGTGATTGTTCCTAGTTTGACCCTTTTCTTTCTTTCCTTTTATGTTGCTTCTTTCCTTCCCGCCGCGTTGGAAGATGGGCGCGTTTTTCCTTGTCGCGGGTGTTGGTTTCAATATCGGACGTGGGACGTTGGCGTCGTGCGGGTAAGCGTGTAAGTGGCTCGGTTCTTCGGCAGGGGGGTGGGGAGCACGAGTGGTGAATTGTTGGTGGGATGGATGGATATACAGTAGATGGGAGGAGAGAGGATATAAGAAGGAGAGAAGCTTCAACAAAGAAACAACTTTGTTGAAGAATGGTCGGCAATATCTCCAAGCATACCAAAGGGGACGAGAGAGCTAGAGAGGTAGAGAGGAAGAGAGAGAAGGTAGTTGCAGGGCTGGTGGTGGAAGTAGGCCCGTTGGTGCGGCCCTGGACCTTTTTGAGGGGCCCTGCCAGAAAAAAAAGCGAAGCGTGTCTCTCGCGCGTACACGTCTCTCTCCGCGTGAGTTGGCGCGCCCAGTTGGTGATTTGTGCCGGGGAATTGTGCAGTGCACCGCAGTGATGTGCACCGACCCGGCCGGCACCTGGCGACTGGCCTGCGGCAGTGGGGGGACGCGTGCCTGCTCAGTCTAGCTGGTGCCTTACAGCAGACTGGGGCCTTCCAGTACAGCGGGTAGCCGCGCTAGAGTCGACCATGTTTCCAGGCCTTGGCCGCTGGGCGCGGGCCATTCATTGTCTGGGTTCCAGCGGGTGTTTCAACCGCTAATTTTCATGTTTAATTGACCTTCACAAGTGACAAGAGAAGGCAGGTGATGGTCACGATCGGTCTCCTTTTTTCCTTCTTTTTTTCCTCTACCTATTTTTCTTGTGGCGATTCTGTCTTCCCTTCCCTTCCCCTTCAACGAAGAAGTATCGCTTTCAGTCCGTCCTCTGTAGACCGCCATTTACCCTCCAGCCATCTCTAGCAAACTATGCAGTCCTCTGGCCAGGCAGTGGTGAACATGCCCCTCCTAGGCATTATGTCTCCGCGATCCAACCTCCCCCAAATCACGTCTCAGTCCCCACCAACCGCGGACACACGAGCGAAAAGAGCGAAACAGAGGAAAGAAAAGTCCTCAAGACTCTCGAGTCCCACTCCTTGCGCGCGTCTTTTGCCGTAACATTCACACACGCATACCTACGCACACGCTCTTTGCCCGATGAATCATGAGCCGATGGTTATTGGATGGTCACCAGTCCCCATTCCCTCATGGCCCATCGGCCATCATCCTTCCTTATTTCTACGGGTACATACAGGGGGCCCTCCCGTCTGTCCAACGGCGAAGAGCGCTGAAGATACGCAAGAGAGCCCACCCGCCCAAACGTCGACCCATCCAAACCCCGGCAAGCCAAAGACTGGCCGGAAGGTCAAGACTCAAGAAAGCTAGTTGCTGCCAAAGCGTGTCGGTTGCCGTTCAGAAGGAGAAAAGTCATTGGCAATTTGTATCATGCAGGTGCCATCAGTCTAGCACGTCGCATCTGTCTCTCCGGGTTCTTCCCTCCAAGTTATTTCACTCGGTAATCACCCCTGTATTAGCTTACACCACACTGGCACCACCCCCCCAATCGCGATATTGGCCTGGTCCCTCGTCTCGGTAGCTTGTCCCCGAATTCATTGGACCCGAGCGCGGCCGTCTCCTTCCTCTAGCATATCTGCCTTCCCTTTCCTGCCACAAGCATGTCGAATTCCACCTTATTCCACCCATTTTTGTAAGACTTGGCCTGCGCCCCCCTTGGTGACTGGGATGCAAAAAGGCCAAGTTCAAGTTGAACAACAATTAAACACGCGAGCCACCCCTCGTTCCAGGCTGACATGTAATGCGGTCCGAAGGGGTTGAAACGAGCCATCTCAAATCGTGGCTGCTCGCGTAAAGTGCTGCCACCTGGGAACTCTTGGCCGATGATATAACTACCTGCATACTATACTGCGGCGAGCGGCGAGCGGCGAGCGCCCTGCTCTGCCTCGTCAAGTCTTGGTCGCAGTGGTCATCATCCCTCCTCATTCCCTGACCGGTGCAGGCCATTGCCTCATTGTGCAATCATGCCCAACGCGTCTGTCCTGTGTGAAGCTGACTAGCCATGGGGGAAATGAGTCGTTCAGACGTACGCCGAATCGTCCGCCATCGCGTTCACCCCGCATCGCTAACGCAAGTCGCGCTTCACACACTGCACGCACACGTGCCCCGCTGAGGCTTTTGACAGACAATGATCCCGGCGTTTCCAACTGGACTGGATTGGGAATTTCGTTAGCCTGTGGCCCTGTGCATAGGCCCAGGGCCCCAGAGCCTAGAGGCAGGCAGTCCGGTCCACAACCCACGTTGCCCAGTTGCCCATGCTCTAGGAACCTCGCAGACGTGCTGAGGCCCCGTTTTCAGACTGAGACAAGACACTGCCGCTACATGCGACTACCCGTGTCAAGACCAATGAATTCGTCACCCATATGTTACCAGTTCTGGTTGATATGCAAAGGCCTTTCAAGACAAATTCTATTTCGCATTAGGAAGGGCAGGAAAGTTGCCGTCTGAAAGCGCTTCTCATTGTTGAATGATGGGGAATTGGGAAGTTGGCGTTGCACTGGCTGTTGCGCTTCGAGACGCGGTATCAGAAGCACTAAACGCGTCAAGGCTACCAACTGTCGCGCGTGCAATTGGACGGCCATATTGCATCGACAGACTTCCCAAGGCTCTTGAAAACAGTCCTGCCTGGAATTCTTATTTTGCCGCACCAGTAGACAGTCGTGACGGTTTTCTGAAATCTGGGTGACTTCAACCGGCGCAATGGCTGCGGTTGAAGACCGACAATTCACCGAAGCCTACACCTCGGTCAGCGATATGCACGGATCCATCGGCACCGGCGCTCTGGATCCGCCGACATGATCCCTGCACCAAAAAAAATTCTGGACGACAGTCCAAAGATTCTGGTCCACCCCCCACCATACATACCTACCTCTTGTACCGGGAGAGATTCTGTATACCGAAATTTCCCAGCCAGAACAAACAAGACGAGCCTCCCATCCGTCAACTGTAGTCATGGCTCCCTCAAAGACCGTCGCCGTTGCGTCGAAAGATGCCACTCCCTCGATTGATCCCGAGCAGGTATGTATCTTCCAGCCCATCCCGTTCCCCGTTGTCGTTTGCCGCTTTGCGCAAACCATCCAAGACCGTCGCCGCTAACATGCGAAAACCGCAGACCCTGAAAGCCTCCAAGGCTCTTCTGGCGCACATCAAGAAGGCCGCCAAGGAAAAGTCGCAAGAACCCGGCAAGAAGAACCTGCTTGCCGACCTCGACGACGAAGAGGCCAACATCGCCCAGCAGCCCATCTGGCTGACCCTCACGACGAAGCGCCACATCGCCGACACGACCCGTCTCAAGCCCGGCAAGATCGCCCTGCCTCACCCGCTCAACTCTTACGAGGAGTCGACGATATGCCTCATCACCGCCGACCCCCAGCGCGCCTACAAGAACATTGTCGCCTCGGACGAGTTCCCCGCCGCCCTGCGCAAGCGCATCACCCGCGTCGTCGACCTCGGCAAGCTCAAGTCCAAGTTCAAGCAGTACGAGGCCCAGCGCAAGCTCTTCTCCGAGCACGACATCTTCCTCGCAGACGACCGCATCGTCAGCCGCCTGCCCAAGGCCCTCGGCAAGACATTTTACAAGACCACCGCCAAGAGGCCCATCCCCGTCGTCATCTCGGCCAAGGCACCGCGCGGCGACGACGGCAAGCGTGCTAAGCCCCAGCCCAAGACCCCCGGCACCGTTAACGCCGGCACGCCGCAGGAGATTGCCAACGAAATTGAGAAGGCCATCGGCGCCGCCCTCGTCAGCCTGAGCCCGTCGACCAATACCGCCATCCGGATAGGGTACGCCGGCTTCTCCGCCGACCAAATCGCCGAAAACGTCAACGCCGTTGTCAAGGCGCTCGTCGAGAAGTGGGTACCGCAGAAGTGGCAGAACGTCAAGAGCATCTACATCAAGGGCCAGGAGACGGCAGCCCTGCCCGTCTGGCTGACGGACGAGCTCTGGCTGGAGCAGAAGGACATCGTCGCCGACGATAGCGAGCAGGCCAAGGCTATTAAGGAGAAGGCCAACGTCGGCAAGAAGCGCAAGTCGATCGGCGCCGCCGCCGCCGAGGAGGATGATGACGCCGGCGAGATCAGCAAACCCTCGGCGAAGAAGGCCAAGAAGGCCGCCGCCAAGGAGGCGCAAAAGGCGTTGCCCGAGGGCAACGACGACGTCCTCAACAAGCAGATTGCCGAGCGCAAGGAGAAGCTGAAGAAGCAGAAGGCCAAGGCTAAGGCCGCCCTGGATAACTAGACTTGTTTCTTCCCCCCCATGCTGATGACAGTGTCGCTACATTAAGAGGGAGAAAGAGAAGGTTTTACGTGCGGGATTATACCATGCATGGTTTGCGGCGTACGGCGTTGGTTCCAACAAAAAAAGTTAACCTTGAGAAGTCAAATGGCTAGAATTTTATCACTGGAAACTAGTAGTGTAAAACTTTGTTCCACCCCATTTGAACTCCGCGTTCGTCCCGTCCCGATTCCATTACTCGAACACCACCCCATCGTCATCCCCGCCTATGTGATCGATCTTACAATTCCTCGCTGGCGAACTTTGGCTTCGCCTCGGCCTCGAAGCGCTTCTTGTAAGGGCCAAAGAATTCCTGAATGGTCTTGTTGAGGTTCTTCTGGGTCAGCTCCATGTGGTCGCCGGGGATCTGGCGGAAGCGGAGGCCGCCCTTGCGGTCCAGCTCCCTCAGGCCGATCCAGTCCTCCTGGTAGATGGGCCTCGCGCGCAGCGGCAGGCTCTCGGTGCCGTTGACCTCCTCGAACCAGGCCGTCTCCTTGGGGATGACGGTGGTGTCGTCCTCGAACATGACCATGACAAAGTTGGCGAGGCTCGCGATGTTCTTCTTGTACCGGACGTTCTTGAGCTCGCGCTCGTTGTTGATGTCGGCGAGGAAGTTGGACGACTCGAGGTACTTCTCGTACTGGTCCGGCTTGGGGTCGCGGTAGTACTGGGCGGGCACGAGGCGGTTCTGGACAAAGGTGGACCAGGTGTTGAAGCGCAGCAGGGCCATGGCGCCCTTGCAGAGCAGGTCGGCGTCGCCGCAAGCCTTGAACTCGACAATGCCGTTGTGCTGGCTGCCGTAGGTCACCAGGGAGCGGACAGGCGGGTTGTTGCAGCGTTCGACGTAGCCACGGAGGAATTGGCCGCCCTGGGAGAAGCCGATGGCGTCGACGGCGGGCGCGGTCGAGAGGATCGGGTGGGCGGCGATTTCCTCACACACCTGCTCGAGCTGCGTCGTCACATTGCCGAAGAAGGTGGCGGACCGGTCGCTGTTGGGGTCTGTGCCGACCTTGACGGTGTAGACGAAGGTGCCCGGGTTGATCTCCTCGGCCAGCTCGCCGATCTGCTTGATGCCGTCGCCGTCGTACGAGTCGCCGAGGCCGTGCCAGATAATGAGGGGGAGGGCGTGGTCGTCCAAATCATCGTCGGAGAAAGGTCTTTGGGGAGGGGTCGCGGCCGAGTACGCGGCGGCGGCGAGGGAGCCGACTGCGAGCAGCGTAGGGATGGAGAGGGACTTCATTTTGGTTGTGTTCGATGCTTTCTTATTTTTCTTCTTTTCTCTCTCTCTTCTTCTTTTGGGCCTTTTTTCCTAGACTACCGATGCTGCTGGGACCAAAGGGAAGAGATGGGGAAGCGAACCTGTGGTCCGGGAGCCTCTTTGGTCTTGATGTCAAAGGGTAGCGGTTGTGGCGAGGGAAGCTGACGACACCAGGCACTGATTGCAGCTGTGCGGTTGGGTGGGCAGCTCCTTGGCTCTCTATCCTCTGTCGCCGAAGCTTCCTATTGGCCACGGACTATGGTATGGAGGCTGGGGGATGCTCCGAGGGAGGCCGGCATGCTTCTGTTCTTCGGCTTCTTCAGCAGGACCAGCCACGATGGTCCGTGCCCAATGGCAGCCACAAGCTTATGTGGGATTGCAAGCAAGCGTTGGCGCCATATTTGAGCTCATAACCTCGAAACTTTGACCTCTTCCTGACTTTCTTCTTGTCTCTCCCTCTATGGTCAAACTTCTTGGCCTTCTTGTCAACGTCCGTCAAAGTCTTGGTGGTCCGACCCCTTCTCTCAGTCCGGCAGCTACAGCGGTGGCAATGCCCGCCGGGTCTTTTAGTGTCGACCAACTTCTGCAGAGCTAGTCGGCTCTCAGATGGTCAGGGAGACCACTGTATCGTTGTCGATGACTTGAGTGTCCCACGTCAACCGCAGCCCGTCCCGGCCACACACGCATGCGAGTGTATGGTGGCGGGTAGTTCCTAGGTCGGCGGGATTCTCTGTCTTCTGAAACGAGCAACTCGCAGGACCAAGATGCAACCAAGATGATACCATGTTTCAAGCAACCCTCCTGCCTCCCAAGCCTCGCCTCCCCAAGATCTCTCAGGCATTGTCTCGTATTGGGCGGCTGCTGACGATGCTGGAGACCGAGGGGTGCATGGATAGCTTCGTGGCTGGACGACGTTAATCGGCCGATCTTTCGTGGGAGCTGAGGCTCGGACTTCGTGTTCGGTTGACTGTTGTTGCTGGATTGATTGGAGGCCGCTGGGGACTCACTGGTTCGCCCATAAGTACGGACGAACATCGATAAGTTACCAGTTGTACGGGTAATAAGCTGCACAGTTGGCGAGTTATCTGATCTGCAACTCTTATTCTCTTCGTTAACCTAAATACCTTGTTCTCTGCACTCGTACCTCCCATCCTCTTTGCACCAGTTGTCGGCCAGTTTTCTCCCTGCGAACATCAGTATATCAAAATGCAGTTCTCCCAGATCCTCTTCGTTCTCTTTCCCGTTGTTGTCCTGGCAGCACCGTTCCAGAGCTTCAAGATTCCGACATTGGACCACAACACTGTTGCGCCAATTGTTCCTGCCATCGAACGACGAGTCCCTCAGGCTGCGGATACTTGCGACGAATAACGACATCCTGAAGAAGTGACACCAGGGAAGCGGCGCAATCGACCAACATCTACCCAACAGGTTTCCTGTGGAAAAACGTTTACTTTGGCCGGCTATGCGTTCCCGACTCGGTGTTACAAGGTTGGCTTGTGACACACAAAGATGTACGTTGATTGCCATTCCAAACGTATCTCTCTCCTAAGCTATCTCCCTTCTTGCCTGATGACTTGCATCCACTCAATAATGTTCCAAGACGGGATTGAGTATTTACAATGAAACCAAGCAACGCTCTGATATATCTCTTTCTTTCAACACCACAATGTCTTTCATGCATGAGGCCTGGCACATTGCTAACTGTGTTGATAGATACCCCCTTTCACAGGTTTACTTATTAGGACTAGGTAGAGGACCAACCTTGGCGGGTCTCCTGGTGTTCACGGAGATGCAGCCTAGGTTCTGGTCCTCACCGGCCGCACCCATTTTTCTCATCACGGTTGGAGAGGACCGGGGACTCGGGCCTTCGAGAGGTCGCTTAGCGGAAAGAACGCGAAGCGAAAGCGAAGCGGAAAACCATTTTGGAAAACCATTGTTGTTGTACCTATCTTTGGAGGCGATCTGTAGCGGAAAATACATGCGATTTCGCTCCTGCCATGTTAATTCGCCTTTTTTGCACCCTTGAAGTATCTTCAAATCAGCTCTGGCGAGTAACTTGTCATCGCAGCGTTTGCAACACCCTTTTCGAATCATTCAACCGGGTACAATCACATCCGTACTTGCGATCACACCACCTAAGTCTCGCTCTTGGCTTACTTTTGAAGTCTTCAAGTTCGGGCCTTCTGCAACCTCGCGACCGATCTCGAGGCTCGCTGGGCGTCGATTGCAACGCGGTGAGTTGCTTTTCGTCGGTGGCTTGCACTCTCAACGAATGTGCCTCTCCTGCTCTCAAACCCTTTCCTTCGCTGGGATGGCGGCATTGATTCTCCTCATTCCTAGTCGCTGTCGACTGCGTTTTTTGTGTGTCGCCCATTTTCCATTCCCACCGCCCTTCTATGTACGGAAACCCACCAGCTAAATGGCTCAACTGGCATTGATCATGGTGGTTTGAGCCGGCCGTCATCATCCCATCTGTTCACTATCTCTACTCTATCTTTTTGCCTGCTCCACCAATCCCTGCTCCTCTCCTCCTGACGGAACACTTTTACTAGAGCAATCCAATCATGAGCGAGCAGAACGAACCTTTCTATTCCTTGTGTAATGATATGTTGCAACACATGTTTCTATTCTATCAAGTACCGATCATACGGTGCATTCTCGTGTCGCTCCTAAAACACGTTCTCGTTCATCAGATCCATTGACTAACACACTCATGGACAAGTACAGATGGCAACAGGCCCTGTCCCGCATGGGATGACCTCACTCAACGGTTACCTCATGCCTATTGACACCTTGGTTCCCGGGAGCTTGGGTACCGAGGTCTTTGATCTCCGCGCGGATGGTCATCCCAAGCTAATCCGGATCTTATACCGGCAGGACCGTTCGGTCATACCGCCCCGGCTCCGACTCTTGGTGGTGCCCCACCCCGAGTGGCAAACGTGGTCCGTGCACGGCAGCCGCAGCTCCAGCACCTTTCACGCACCCCACAGCGACTTTGAAGGAAATCTACGAGGGCGTTTTAAAGCATTGGGGACGCGACGTCTCAGAGGCGACGCGCACGCAGATTGAACTCCTTGCGCCCAACCACATCCTCGACTTACCTCTAGACAGAGACGCCACTTTCTTCGACGATTACAGCTGGTTCACGACCCCCGCCCGTTCCGCTTCGTATTCGATCAAGGACGCCAGGGGCGACGGCAAGATCAACCACGTTAACGAGGCCGACAGCGACGTTCAGGGCTTGCTTTGGGAGCATAGTCACAAGACGCCCGGTAGCAATTCGGACGCGACCGTAGCTGGCGAGTCTGACGGTCGCGACGGCGACATCACGATGGCTCCTTCCGGCCCTAAGGCGCAGCAGAATGCTGCTGCCACGAACAGCTCGACACCGGCACCTGCCTCCGAGCCTGCCGCTCCGAAGGGACCGCACCCTGGCCACATCCAGGTGGCTTGCCAGTACACCAGCGAGCAGAGATTGAGGCGCATGCTGCGAGACAACAAGAGTGATCCAGCTAGGGAGGATAACTACCGTCTCCAGGGAGTGCAGCTCATCGATAATGTCCGAAACATGCTGCGTGTGTATGTTTGGTCTTTTCTCTCCTGGTTTCGCGCCTCGTATTTTTCTCTCGTACTTATGCTGACATTATCTCTGCAGCCCCATCAAGACCTTCGACACCGCTTGTGTCTACTATCACTGGTTCAGACTCTCCTTCCGCGATGCAGAGTACAACTACCAGGACGCCGCCGTGGCTGCTCTCTTCCTTGCTTGCAAGGTGGAGGACACCATCAAGAAGTCCAAGGAGATACTGTGTGCTGCGTACAACATTAAGAATCCCGACCACCCCACAACCCAGGACGACAAGGTGCGTCGACCAGCTGGCTGGGCTGTGCTTGTCAGGAGTATGACTGACCCAACTCCAGATGTTCGAGCAGCCCTCCAAGATCATCATCGGCCTGGAACGCCTGGTTCTTGAGACTGTTGGCTTCGACTTCCGCTGCCGCTACCCTCAGTCTGCTCTGTTCAAGGCCACGAAGAAGATCATGGGTACCAACTCGAAGAACCTCTTCTCCCTTGCGATGGATATGAGTGTGGACTTGTACAGGACCTTCGCCCCGATCAAGCAAACCAGTTACGCCATGGCCTTGGGTTTGCTCGAGCTGTCCGCTCGGCTCCTCGGTGAAGGCGTGGACAAGATCGAACAGATCAACTACGCCGACTTCCACACGACCCGCCAGAACGTCGTCGAGACCGTGCTCGACCTGCTCGATCTCTACACGCAGCACGGCAAGTCCACCAAGCTCGGCGACCGATTCGACCTGAACAAGTTCATCGAGGTCAAGATCGTCATTAACAATGAGGTCGACACTACCCCGCATCTCGTTCGGTACGCCCACTGGTGCACCAACTGCGACGGCGGCGAGGACGAGAACCTGTCCAACGGTGTCTCGGTTATCAAGAACATCTCGTTCTTTGGTAGCAACAGTGCTAAGCGCAATGGACGCAACCAGGACGGCACAATGCGCTTCGTCTTCGATCCGGAGCAGGCCCGCCAGGAGCGCAAGGAGGTAGAGCCCTACTTCCGCGACGAATACGAGGAGTACGAGGTCGAGGTCGAGGTCCCCATCGAGCCCGAGCGTCCCAACAACAATAACAACAACAACCTCCGTGACAAGCGCCACGACGGCGGCGGCGGCGGCGGCGGCTGGGGCGGTTCGAATCATCACCGACGCAACCGCGGCAAAGGCCGTGGCTACTACTGATTCGCATTCTTCATTGAGCTACCTACCTATGTACCATGGCTCCCCTGTGCTTACCTCTTTCTGGTTCATATAACCCGCCGATACCTTTTTTTCTTACGATACGTCTGCCGAAGGATTTGGAAAGGAGGGAAAAGTTTTTGTCTAAATTGGTCTGGCGTTGACGGTAGATACCCCCATGGGAAAATAACCGGATTATTCTTTTCGGGAAGAAAAATGACTTTTTTGCTTGTTTGCGCTGCTGTCCCTCCGCAGCTCTGCACACTACGCGCATGTGTACACTTGTCTGGACCAGAAAACAACCCGTCACCTAAACGCTCGTCTTAAGCCCATAGGGACAACTTGAAAGAAGAAGAACCCCCCCATCGGATCTTCCACGTCAGGTTACCGTGATGCGGCTTTGATTTTGACACCTCAATGGCAGGCTGGCATGGGCTGTGTCCTGTGCTCAAATGCAAGCTTGACATCGCTTCACCGCTGGTCTGGCCAGCAAGTTTACAGCCTCAATCATGGCACATAATGCTGCATGCCCCTGTGGCCAGGCTCGCTGGCCGGAGCCGAATGAGGCAGTTGAGGCGCCGACACATCTCCTCAAGCTAACTGTTACCCCCGCGGCTGTGTGCCTGACCTGCAAATCGGGATCGATGCGCCAATATACGCATCTATGGGGCATCATTTGATTGGAGAACGAGTCTTACCCAGGCCGGCCAATATGTCCAGGATGCTCCGCCTCTTCGTTTTTGGGGTTCGGGAGTGGCCTCAACAAGGCAGAGTCGCTCACTGAGACGATACCCAATGCGCCCTGGCACTATGCCCTGGCCATGCGACACTGGTGCCCTTGGAGCCTGCGGCCTCTGGTATGCGGCACAACATATTCTTCGGTCATCAATTCGGTATTGTTGCATGAGGCGCAGCGTGGCCTCAGCAGCCTCAATTCACAGCATGCGTGTGATGTCGTTTGAAATCGCCGTACTGTTCTCATCTCTCCAACCTATAAAGACATGTCTTCGGTCCGTACTTTCCCTTGATTTTATTCACATCAACTCACGACTTCAGTCAAGATTATGAGACTATTCGTTAAAACCCCATGGTACCCCTAGCTAGGGACATACGTGAGTTACTTTTCATCTTCAGGAAGCGTGTTCAATACCTGGCATCATGGAGCATGAGCTAATTGACCCGCGTCACAGTACTGACGCCAGCCGTAGGCGATCTCGTTCATATCCCTTGGCAGACCATGTGTACGTTCCTTCTATTTACTCAATCTTGCCTTTGCTGTATCCGTAATTGTCCCTGCGTATGTATGATCTAACCGGGAAACTCAAGCCTTAGCGACTTTCAATCGAACCCACTTCAACCCTTCCCTCTCCAGGCCGAGACTTACGACACTGGCCCGTTGTCACACGAGTCGACCCGGTGGACTTCCTTTCAACCGTTCTATGGTCTGAGTGCCGAGCACATCGACAACGCATACTCAATATCGGACCTCCCTATCGATGCCATCCCGGGGTGCGGTCTTGTGGATCAAAGTGTGCTGAAAGATATCAGTGGCCAGCAAAGCCAAAGCTCTGGAAGCCCCTACTTCCCTGGTCTTGGCGATGCCAACCTCATAGCTTGGTCTCAATGTGGCGGACCTGGCTTCCAGGCCCTCAACCAACCTGTCAACCAATGGCCTGTTATTCTAGGCCTTGGTTCCACTGCGTTTGGCGCTCCCTACGAGGATCATTGGCAGTACCCCGTCGTTCCCACACCGCATCAAGCCGTATACGATCATGCCCAGTTGTTATTCAAGCCAAGCACTCAATCAATAGACCAGGGTTCCTTCGGTGCACAGCTCTACAGCCATGGGCTCCATGGATCGAGCCCTTCGACATATCCAGATCTCGGCAGTCTCTCTCAATACCATACATTGCCTTTATCTTGTAGCCTGGTCGAAAGCCTTAGTACTCGGCCGTTGACTGCTGGCACATGTTGTGCCGATATCCAAGCCAGCAACAAGGACGAGATACTTGTCGACACCACAACAGCCAAAGGAATCAACGCCATGACTTCTTTTGCTATCGTTGATGCTGGGCAAAGTAGCGGAGGTTCGACCCCCAGCTCCATCGGCTCATCGCCTGGCCCCGATATGCTCAACTGCCCAGCATGCGGCCGTTTCCAAGGAGACGTGAGAAGGCTCAGGTTCGTCACGGTCCCGATAGTCCATTGGCAGCAAACGGAAATGTTGATCGTCCACAGGGAGCACATGCGTTGTCACATGAAGCCGCATATCTGCGACGTTTGCGAGTGTGGCCGGCGGTTCAGCACGTCGAGAGACCTCAAGCGCCACCAGGAGTCGGCGCACCGGAAGTCAACTCTGGAATGCCACATCTGCTTTCGAAAGTTCGGCGGCAAGCGTGCAGACAACCTGCAGAGACACCTCCAGGCGAAACATCCAGATGCTATGTATGAAGGACCACTTCCGTTTGGGTCGCTTTAACACCAATCGGTTTTGTCAGGCGGCGAGCAAAGGGCATATTCCATCACCAATCCTCTCAGACAACTCGGACTGTGGATTCGTGACAATCTTTCTATTCAACTTGGTCACTCAACGTGGCTGACACTCTTTCTTATCCATTAAGGAACGTTGGTACTTTTCGTCCCTGATACCGGTTTCGCCATAAAAGTTTCGTGTATTCCGTTTGTGTTGAAAATATTCTAGGCCCCCAGCATATGTAGCGCATTGGGTTTCGAAACCTTGCCATTAGTACTGTAGATAGAACCACCATTTTTTGTTTATACATGCGCAAATACCTTCGTCTCCTATAACACCGAAAACAGACGTTATCCGCCATTCAAGAGTCGTCTTTCACGTCATTTATGGGACTTCGGACAGTCTGTTTACAAAAGAAACAGAAAGAACTACAACACACCATGGTCAGTGTTGTGCTTACGGCCTGAAGTAGGGACATCGCATAATCCGCAGTGAACTGAGGCATCCTTTACAAGCCGGTTCGGGAGTCGTCATGATGCCACCTGACGAGGGGGATTACTTCCCTGCATGGGTACAAACGAGGGCAGGAAACTGAGCTGGTCCTTGAGCCCGAAGTAATAGCAATCACTCGTGTCCTGGAAACGGGTTCGGGTTAAAGCCTGCACATCGAGAGTGAACCTGCTCTTCACATTGACCAGGTTGGAGAGTAGAAGGGGCTCATGTCGTGAGGTTCAGCCCAATGGAAGCGTGGGCTCCAATGCCGAACCCGGCAGGAAGCAAATTTTCTGCTGGAATCCGTCCATGTGATGCGACAAATCCGACGATCCAGACGGCATCATGCTCACTTTCAAGTACGACCCGTCTCGGGTTGCTTCATCGCACGCTGACAACATTCTCAACAGTCATGCCAGTCGGCCAGAACAAACGTGGAGCAACGGTGGTGAATCCTTGAAAGCCGCCATCTACGGACAACTATCTGACTCAAGCGACTCGTGCTGTCTCGTTGGGCCTCTCTGCATTGTTCCTGTTGCTCCAGGGTCGTCTGAAGCCGCTGGAGAAGGGGCTCGGATCCTCACAAGCAACGAGGACGTAGCACGGTTGATGAACACTTGAGTCTTGGTTTTCACCCGCCGTGTACCGGAGAAAATGCACATTCATTCTGAAGTCCCGACAAGTATTTAATGATGCTTGCTGTCTAGACGAGAAGCTTACGGGCCTCCATCATCAAATCGTACCCTGGGACAACTCTTGGCGGTGCGAAAGCGACATTCGTTACACTATTTACACATTTACATAGTACATGTCCCATTGGATTGGCCAACATAGTTCTGTCGAAGTAGGAACGACACTCAATAGCTGGAACCTCTCTGGCCATGTGCCTTGCGAGGAGGTCAGGTGATTCGGTGCAATCGAAATAGGATGATCGCAAGTCACCGGGCGGCTCAGTACAAGCTGCGTAGGTTGGAGAGCCCTGCCGCTTCCAGGTTCTGCTGGATGGTGCCGTTCAGCAAAACGCCAAACGGTCCTCTTTCAACTGGGCAGTAGTGCTTCTTGCCACACATCGTATCCTGGAAGTAGGATCGAATGGCACCGTAGGCACAGAAGTTGGCCCCGGATGCTGCAACGCTATGCTTGAAGAAGTCAGCACGAAGGCATCTAGTCTGCGAGAGTCTTTAACTTACACCCATGTTGTCTACGGTGAGACTTCGGGCGTTGGCATAGTTCGGGATACTTGCGATGGCGCTTTTGCTTCTTGTCAGCAGTCGCTGTGCCACTGGGATGTGGCGACTTACTTGTCGATGGGTGTGGTGGGATCGAAAGTGTTGCTGATGAATAGTAGCGGATGGGAGGTGTTGCCCCCATACGGCCCGCGGAACACGTCGTCGGATTTGATGGGCCATCCGAGGCACCCAAGCATCGCCGTCGTCCAGATATCTCCGACAATGCTTTGGTCTTGTAGGTCGAGGATGAGAGGTTGAATATCCTCCAGCGACTTCCCGTACAAAACGTTGCTTTGGTCCGAGCATATGACACCAAGAGATTGTTCGGGGTTCCCACTTGCATAACCCTTAATGCCCTTGAAGTTAAACACCAGGTTGGTATTCTCTGTCCAAGTTGAAAGAGAGCCCGACGCAAGAGCATTCTCCAAGTCAACGAAGGCATCCGCGGCTCTGATGAACCCGCCCACCGACCCAACCGCCGCGTCGAGAATAACATATTTCAACGTCTCCAGTGCCGAGGCGATCTCCGTGGCGTTTGACCAGCCCTCATCCTCGGCCTTTCGTGCCTCGAGCTGCACGAATGAGGCGTTCCACCTCTTGAAAATATCCATTGCCGTGTTTCCACTGTAAAATGTACAGGCAGACCCGGCGGCGTGGCAGTACACGAAAAAGGCCCCGAAAACGCCGTCGATGTGGTTGACGCTGTTGGAAGTGAAGTTTGACTGGAATCCCTCTGGGCTAACTTGTCCGTCGATGGCGAGGTGACCGACCCTGTCGGGGAACATTGACGCGAACGTCTGGCCCAGGAACGTACCGTAGCTGATGCCGTAGTAGTTCAGAAGGCTGGAGTTCAGAGCCGCACGCTCGCCGTCGGGGGTCACAGCAAAGGCGTCCACGACGCTGACCATGTCGCGAGCGGTGACCGCGCTGGTCATGTGCGGACCGGCCTCGGTATTGGCACCGGCCTGTGCCTGGCACCGCTCGCCGAGCTCCTTGCCAAAGTCAATGAAGTCCTGGTAGTACCTATCGACGAACCGAGGGGCATCTCGTCGAGAAAGAGCCTCGTCCCGGGGTAGCAGTATGCCTGCGGAACAGTTGGGTCGCGGCTCAGTGATTCCAACGCCTCGAGGGTCGAAGCCTACGACGTCGTAATTCGAACCGGCCACGGCTTGGACGACGGATCCATTGTACAAGGCCAGTTCAACGCCAGAAGCGCCAGGTCCTCCCGGGTTGATGAGGATCATGCCGCGATACTGGCCGTCCGGGGACTCGGAGGCGGCGGGGAGCTTGACTAGTGCGATAGCAGCTCTGCCCAGGTCTGGTTGCTGATAGTCGAGGGGAACCTAATGCCGCAGTGTCGGTTTACTGTCAACAAGGCCATGCGTAAGAAAGTGTAGTCTTACATCGAGCTTGGCACAGAGAAACCTTCCCTCACATGCACACCAGACGAGGTCTCGAGATGGAGTGATCGAGTCAAAAGTACAGTTCTGAGCCTTTGCGGCTCGTATACCGAGCAGCGCAAGCGTTACGACACGCTTCCAAGACGTCATTGTGATCCAATGGACTAGCGAATTGTTTGCAAGAGGGACGAAACGAGTGAAAAAAGTGTATGGTTGGAGAATGGGGTTCTTGGTTGACCTGACCCACGGTATTGATATCAACTTTTCTCGGGTGAAATCCTAAGATATTTATTCAATCGTAATGTCTCTGGCCTTGTTGTGAATTACAATGGCTTCCCAGGGTTGTTCGGCCTGGCCAATAAGTTGACGACCGTCCCTTTAG
This sequence comes from Colletotrichum tanaceti, assembly GCA_005350895.1. Taxonomy (NCBI): domain Eukaryota; kingdom Fungi; phylum Ascomycota; class Sordariomycetes; order Glomerellales; family Glomerellaceae; genus Colletotrichum; species Colletotrichum tanaceti. Next base: position 62,640 of record PJEX01000083.1, read on the forward strand.
AGACAATTGCATGTATCTATGCTGACCTACCCGGCGCATCTCCCTTAGACTCCACCTATCATCATTTTCGTCGGGCTCTCGTAGTTCAGGGGGGTTTGAAGGCATGGATTCTACAAGCCTTTGCCAACTCCTGTGTGGGTTTCGAGCAGGATCTCACGATGGCTAGAAAAGAGATTGGAAGGAGGCTGTGCTGCATCGATATCGAGGTCGCTTAATCGGGTCTATTAATAGATCTCAGCTCTGTGATGGCGGAATGTGTCGTTGAAGGCTAAGGCGGATAATGTACGTTTGTTTCGACTCTTCCCGCTGTGGATAACGCGGGCAACAGGCAGCAGCCCGACTCACACGTGGGAAACCCCAGGGGGATATTGAATGCGCGTCGAGCCAATCGCGTCCGCGTTCGTTCCCTGGCAACGTCATGACCATGGCCACTATTGAGTGTTATATCGACATCAATACGAGTTGTCCTGATGTCGTAGAGAACTAGCTGCTTTCGTCCACTCTTCGAAGCCCACATGTTTGGCAACCCTAGCTAGTGTGCTATGAATCAGAACGGGCTTGCTCACCCATGGATGACATTCTTCGTTGACGGGTAAACGCGCCGAATGGGGCAGTTGAATCATCGTTGTGATGTCAGAAATGCCTTGGGGATGGGGAGGCAACCATCGGGCAGTAGCACCGGGGATGCGATGTGGATGGAGTCTCGGGTAAGGGAGAACCGTCCTCGGAACCATCTCGTTCCGTTGATAGCAAAATTACTTGGGGGCTATATTTGGCTTTGGTCGGATACGTATTTTCTGAATCCCGCGTCGACCGAGAAATCATGTCATCGTGCTACGAAACGTTCTTTCGAGCATCAATGATCGAGGGGGTTGAAGATGATGACTGTGAGAGGAGGGCCAACATACACTTTATTCCAATGGCAACCACCGGGAATAAGAACAGTACGGAGAGGATATAGTTGAATATCTCGAAGTTGGAACTCTGCAAAGTGATCGTTATGAGTCCAGCTGTGACAAACATCGGCCCCATCAACTTCAACCAAGCGGCGCTTGCCTATCGCTCGCGCCAGCCATCTATGTGAGAATAACCAATACATCCCGTTCAACTAAAAGAACTAGTTAGGTCCAGTACTCTAATAGGGACGCAACTTTCACTATAGAGATGTCGATGATGTCGCCACTAACAGCCACTTAGAGCATACAGACACTGGGACTGGAACCAAAACGTAGTCAGACATCATCAAAAGTCTAGTTTTCCTGCATAAAGTATGGAATAGCAAAATGTGCGATGCAATGCCGAAGGGAGGTTGCTAAGACCCGAAGCGGAAGCGGCTATATAAGCGGCTTAAAGTGAGGGAGTGCTGAATCTTTGGAAGATTGGTCTCGTGCTCGATCTACCTAGATACCTGAGGTAGTAAGTAGGTGCCTACCTATCAACAAGTCACTCACAGTCTCATACTGGAAGTCTGGTACGACCAAACGCGAAGTGGGAAGGAGCAACGGGTGACTGGCCAGGTTTCTCAAGCAACTGCCACCTTCCGTCCCAACAAACCGTTCGATACTATATCTGATCCAAATACCTCTGGTACTTTCACCGAGGCCCGTGGCTCAATGGGGTTATTAGGCACTCCTTCGGGAGTCTATTTCTGAACGTCCCAGGCCACGGGTCGTGAGTTCGAATCTCACAGTAAAATCCTTGCATCGTTACACCTGGGGCTGGTAAGAGCCTCCTGGGATTTTCGTAGGCCTATGTCTTCGGATATAGGCCGAGCTTTTTGATAACCTACGTAGCTGGTATTTAATGACTTTTAAACTAATTTATTTGGAGTAGGATTCACGATGGGAGGAGGGATATGTGTGTTTTTAGAGCAAAAGGCGCGCGCGAGTGTAAGAGTTGACCTGTTTAGGGAAGAAGAGCTCGGTCAGGGTGGGGGAGAAGCGTTCACCGAGCAGCGGCAATGCAAGATGGTCCCACTTTTCCTCTTTATCGCTGAACCAACCCCACTAAAATTTTCTTATCGGTCCCTCAACTTTCTCGATTTCTTTTGCGCCCGAGTCCCTTGCGAGGTCTGTTTGTCTTCCATTGTAACCAACCGCACCTCGAGAACTGCTGTATTACTTCATTCAGACTGAGACACAGAATAGGGAGACGCATTTACTAAAGATTCGACCATCAACCACTCATCGACCCCCGAGAAACATGTCGGGCTTTCAGATCCCCGGCCTGGGGTTCGCGAAACCCAACGAGATGCTGCCGCCTCTGCCTCCCGATGTGCTTGCAGCAGCCGCCAGCTTCGAGGGTATCGACACCAGCAACAGCACCACCCAGCAGAAGCAAGAGCAAACGACGAACGAGAACGAAGACACCAACATGGGGGAGAACATCGAGACTCAGTCCGCCTCTGCGACAGGCGCGCAGTCCGTTGCCGCACCCGCTCCCGCACCCGAGCAGGCCAATTCCAATGAGCCCGAGCCTGAGCCCATGAGCGTCGACGACGCTACCGAGAACCCCTCCCTGACCGATGCCCTCGAGGCCATGATCAGCGGACTCGACCCAACTCCTCCCGTTCAGACTCCTGTAGCGGCCCAGAAAGCGCCCGCCGCGCTTCAGGAAGCACCCGCCGCGCCCCAGGAAGCACCCGCCGTGTCCCAAGACACCTCCATGTCCCAGCCAACCGAAGGCACCCTCGCCGGCTCCGCCGCGGTAGCAGAACAACCAGCTGCTGAGGGCGAACACCCCGAGTGGGAGGTCGACTCTTCGCCCTACGAGTCCTCGTCCGAATCGAGCAGCGACTCCTCCTCGTCCGACGAGGAGTCCGAGGCTGACGGCTACCAGCTTCTCGGCGTCGAAGAGACCGCTCGCATGCTGATGGAGATGGAAGGCGGCTCGGACGACGAGGGCGGAAACGACGCCGGTAAGGCGGGCGGATCGGGACACCTCCGGACGAAGAACGAGGTCGCCGTCGAGACTGTGCCCAAACCCGACGTCGTGCTCACCGCGGACGACAAGATCGAAGAGCTCGGCCTCGTCGACCAGATCGTCGAGAACATCCTGGTCGTCAAGGCCTTCACGCCCGGCGAATACCAGGTCCTCGACACAGGGTCCGTGCTCTGCACCGAGGACCGCAAGGTGTTCGGCGTCGTGTGGGAGACCATCGGCAAGGTGCTGCAGCCCATGTACACCGTCATGCTGTCGACCGCCGAGGAGATCAAGGAGGCCGGCCTCGCCGTCGGCGCCAAGGTGTACTATCCGCCCGCGCACGCCAAGTACGTCTTCACGCAACCGCTCAAGAGCCTCAAGGGCTCCGACGCGAGCAACATCCACGACGAGGAGGTCGCGGAGGACGAGATGGAGTTCTCGGACGACGAGAAGGAGGCCGAGCACAAGAGGCAGATCAAACAGAAGAAGAAGGAGGCGAGGTTCGGCAAGGGCGGCGCTGAGGGCGGCCGGGGTCGGGGCGGTCGCGAGCCGCACCCGCTGCGGAACGAGGTCAGCGCGCCGTCTGTGGAGGGCGGTCTTAACTACGACGACGAGGACGACGGCCCCTACAAGCCGCTTGCTCGCCCTCCTGGTTTCGGCCAGGTGCCGCCGACGCAGCAGAGCTTCACCACGGAGCCCGAGCCTGGCAGGTTCGGCGGACGCCGAGGTGGACGAGGCGACTTTAGGGGACGTGGCGACAGAGGCAGGGGAGGTCGAGGCCGCGGACGCGGCGGGCACGGAGGCAGGGGCGATCACAGAGACGGATACTCCGCGCCGGCCCACCAGAGGCATTCCTCGTCACAACAAGAGGGCGGCCAACAACAGCCTCAAGGGCAATGGGCTGGCAACAACGGATACTCGGCCCCTCCCCCGGCGCAGAACTACAACCCGCAGCAGACCGCACCGGCCCCGACGGCCCCGTCATTCAACTTTCCGTTCCCCGGACTTCACGGACAGCAGCAGGGCTTTCCCGTAGTCCCGCCGCCGCCGCCGCCTGGCTGGCCGGCGCAGGGTGGTCAGTCAGCGCAGAACCCGCAGGGAGCGTACATCAACCCGGCGTTCTTTGCGGCGTTGCTGGGTCAGATGCAGCAGGGACAGGGACAGCAAGGTGGACAACAGCAGCAGCAAGGACAACAACCGCCTCAACAGCCGCCTCAGCCACCGCATCAATGGGGCGCCCAGCCGCCACCGCGGTAGATGGCGGAATGGAAAGAAGCCTGGATGGAAAGTGCCGAAGCGAGACGGGCTCTTTCGAGGATCAGGACCGCGTAGGTTTGCGCGCGGAGATGAGTTCCCCCAGTTTCCGGACACCGTCGGCAACGCGAGTTGGACCATGGCCTGTCTGTAGCATCTCGAACGACCAGACACATATGGGCACGCTCCACTATGGACGCGGACGTCTTACGCAAATGAGGCCACAGGGCTTTGGGCGGGGATGGTGTCGCGTGGCTTGTCCTAGCTGCCATGTTTGCTACACCGGCCCGACGTCTAGACCAGGAGGAAGGAGGTTAGATGGCGAACCACCAAGGAAATTTATCCCTGAAAAGAAAAAAAAGGAAAGAAGAAAAAAGCATCGGCGGCCTCTGATTGCTTGTTCTAATCATTATACTTTGGGACGCGACTGTGCGGAAATCATGATGGCTTGAGTCCGTGGAATAGAGAAACACTATTCTACACTCCCCCCCCCCCCTTTTCATAAATTTGTGCGTTGTGTTGGACCGGCGGAAGGCTGGCCTCCGAGGCGTACGCTTGAACTGATTGAGACGAGGGCGTAAGATGTTTATTTTTGACGTGCTGTTTGTTGATCTGCTTTTCCAATATTGTCACCAGACTTGACTCCTGTACACTATAATAAACTAGAACCAGCGTACGGAAATGCATTTGGGGGACAAAAGCAGACACACTGTCGGGCCCAGAGTCGTGCGCATCGCCGATATTTGGAGCGAAACAAAATGTTTCCCACAGGTCGGGACTGTCGGGCCCAACCAATGCTGGGAAGTTGAAACAATGCCGGCCAATGTCTGGCTGCGAATGGTTTTCTTTACATAATGGGCAATAAGATGAAGCAGCGCAGATCTACGACGAATCGACGATGAGCCCCCGTTGCTGGCGTTTCTGCGCAATATCATATATGTCATTCCGTCGGTCATATTGTGCCCCTCCCCTGGCTCCCCATATATCCAAGTAATGTCAGCGCCAAGTGATCGCGCCTCGGTTCACAACATCGAACGTCGTTGTTGGCTGCCTGCAGTATTTTCGCTCAAAGTCGCATCCGGGTATTTGTTTCCTTGGAAATTGCCCGTGGGCCGTAGGTTTTGCCTCTGATGTTCCGCGAGTCCTTACATGGGTGGCGGGGTACCACGGTACATAGCAACATACATACCTAGCTAGGTAAGACCGTAAGGCTGGTTGGTGGGCGGAGAAAGCGAAGCGTAGGTTATCTCGAGTGTGGAGATACCCATGCAGCCCATGGAGGTGCCAACCTGCCAGGTGCCGGGACCCTTGGCAGCGGCACCGGCTGGGTGTACACTACAGGTACACTACCTGACCGGGGAGGCAGATATTGGAGAGCGAAGGGCGGCACGGGCGGACCAGCAGAGCTGTTTCAAAAAGTCTCTCAATTTCGGTGCGGTGCGCCGTTGAGTTGTTGCCCGACTCTGTCCGGGGGCCGCAGTGGCCTGTATGTAGGCTGTCACCGTTCAACGGATGCAGGTCTTGGGATCGGGCCCTTCCAAGACTTGCTTCTTTCTTGCTCTACAGCTGTCGGCACATCGGGAAGTCTAAATGCAACAGAAAAAGCAACACGATGGAACGGTGTGCTGCTCCGAGCTCGGCTGCTTGTCAGACCAAACACACCGACTCCTCGAGGCAGAATTGCAATAGGGGGAAGAACCGAAACCAAGGGACTTTGCGACTCAGTGGCCCGTTCCGTCTCGTATCGAAGGTACCTAGGCAAACGCAGGGCACTCACTCACCGACTGGCCTGAAGCTCGAGAGGGGCGGCGAGGCTCATGAGAGTCGAACAAACGTTTCTAGGTGAAAATGATGCGAAGTAGGATAGCTTCTTCCACCAGAGAGCATTCGGACGAGGTGGTTGATGGTTCTTCAGTGTCGGTGTCGCCGAATAAAACGCCTTCCAGCAGCAAGTTCCGACAAGCGAGGAGTGACGACAGTTGCTACCTGTACGTAGTATTTCGGCAGTTGCTATTACGGTGCATTCTTGCCTATCTATCCGTACTGGGTAGGTGCCTATCCTTGGTTACCTTAGTTTGTCATTGGGCTGGCCAGCCTGCATGAGGTGAGCAGCCATCCCGCCCTTCTCGAAGGGGTCTATGTTGGTGAGAAGAGAAGAAACGCGCCATAAACTGCAAGCGGCCACTCAATGGACGAGCGTGGTGCTGCATGTTTGTGCAAGGCAAAGGGGGAAAGGGCGCTTGTGGTGTGGTGTGATGTGGTATGGTTTACTGCGAACCTGTGGTGTGTGATACCTACTGTCTAGGTACATAGTACTAATGTGTGATGCTGTGATGCTGGTGTGACTGGGGCTTGACGGCAACCCCTGTTGGTCGGGGTGTTGGTGACGACTGACGACTGACGAGGGGACTGGAGGCCCCGGAGGGAGCTGGGAATGTTGGATTTGGGGGCCGCTTGTTGGAGCTTGGACCGGGCAAACGAGGTCGTTGGCTGGTCCACCTCAGACGGCATGATTGGACAAAGATCAGAGGAACCCCGTGCAAGCAATTTCGTTTATTCTGTGGGATGTGAAGTGGGTCTACACCCAGCATGGAAATCGGCCAACCAGGCGAAGCGGGTACCTGACAGGTAGGGTGCTGAGAGGCCCCTGCCTTAGCGCGGCCCGTGCATGGCGCTGATGAAGATGGGCGCCGGTGTGGACGGAAAATGCGCTGGCGGGCTTAGACTTGGGCTGGTGAGGAATTTGAGAATAGAGATGCGACGGTCCTGTACCTACAAGTACACCGTTGCTTAAGCAAGTGTAGACACTGAGAGCGATAGTTATCATATTGGGGGGGGGGGGAGCCGATCTTCTAGCCTGTCACAGATGGAGAGAAAGAGAGAGAGAGAAAAAGAGATCGTCGCAGACGAACAAATTGACTAAGTATTTGCAACACCATCGTGAAGTGTTCGTCTTGCGATCAACCGAACAATCGACGAGTTCCCTGCCAGCGCAGGGGGGGGGCAGAAAGCAGGGCGGATGGTGAAACGCTGACTCGGCAAAGTGGCTTTGATTCAGATGTATTATCGAATGACCGTTAGAGTGTGGGGGAACCGTTGCTGCGCATTCCTTTCTTGGCTTGTGCACTATCAGCATTGCTGTGTCCCTATTGTTGGGATTTTATGCAAAACGTGATCAGAGCACTTATTGTACCTGCCACCAAGGGACAACCATCCCCCCTGGAAGGCACTAAGACGGCAAAGACTGCAAGGGCAACAGTAGAGGAGCCATGACCTCTTTTTTTTTTTGCGTGGCACAACAGGGGCACACATACTACTACGTAGTACGTATACACAGACACGCCCACACAAGCGCGCCATTCCCTTTCGATCCTGGACTTCTTCACGGGCCTCGCTATCGTTGTCGGCTGTCCACAGGTCCCAAAACTGACTGACAGTGGGAGTGCGAGAGGGAAAAGGACACAAAAGACAGAGAGGAAGAAAGAGAGTCGATCCCTCAAACCTTCGCTGGAGTCGGCAAAAACTCCAATTGCGCTGTGCTGTGCAGAGCAAGGATCTCTCCCGCCCACCCCCCTGGCGCCCAGACCCTTGCACCCATCCGTCAAGCGCCGTTCAACGTTGCTCGGGGCCCTTTCCTAATCATCCACGGACCACGGACCACACTGCCTCTCTGCTGCCTCTGCGCTTGACTGCGTGTGACCTCGACAAGCCCGTTTCCCTTATTCTCATCGACCCTTCCCACTTGCGTCCCTCTCTTTTCCCGTTTTCCTTCTTCCCCTCGTTCCGTCCGAACTGCACTCGCTTGCTGGGTTTGACTGCTTCCTGCTTCTCCCGCAGTCCCCAAGAGTCTCTCTGTGCAGATTCATCCGTTCTTTCCACACGACACTCGGCATCGTTGCTTCGTTCCCATGACAATTCACTGAGACCGTTTCTCCCGCAAATCGTCAACACCTTGTGAGCTGGTAGTGAGATCAGTATTCCGTCGCTGTTCTCACCCTCACCCACCTTCTCACTTTACTCTCTTTCCGGGCCCAGCGCCGCTTTACATTCGTTCCAAATCCACACACGACACACAACGCTCGACAGGATATTCGACTTTCTCACTCACACTCGAGTACCGGCCGAGACAGTTCTTCTCCCTCATCGAATCGACAAGCCGGAATTCCCGACCAACACGACTCCCTGGCTGGACTCATGCACAGCCGGTTCATTCTTTTGACGCCTACCTCACGAACCTAACCTTCCCCCTCTGGAGCCGGATCCCTTGAGCATTCCCATCATCAATCACACTCTCTTGCACGCGCGAGGCCCACCCTTCGTTTTCATATACCCCCACGCCTCAATCCACGCACGACGTTTGACGACGCCAAAACATTTCACGCCTCACTTTCATCTTCACATATCACGACGACTACTGGCTGTACGAGTCTCCTTTACGCCCATTATCCATTGGATTAGGCCAGACTACCGACCTCAGACATGGCTCATCACAACCATGGCCACAGGCACTTGCCTCGTAACCCTAACTTCTGGGACGACGTTGGAAACACCATGCATGATCTGAATCCCTTCGCGTCCACCGACGACAGCGACAGCGAAAACAATCGAGGTAAACTCAAAATCCGACAAGACGACGACGACGACGATAAGACCAAGACCAAGCCGCCCGCTAATACGAGAAAAGGTCGGTCGACTGTTGTCCAAACCATCTACCAGACCGTCACCGACGGCGACATCCGCCCTGCCGCCAGCTCTTCAACGAGACTGCTTGTCGCCGAATCCCCCCTCCCCACCCGGACGAGGTCGACGTCGCCTGATTCGTCCGAGACCACCATCGCGAGGGCGGGCGCTCCTGTCATCAAGACCCCCGAAACCTCCGCCACCTCGGCTGATGCCTCGTTGCCTTCGTCGCTGCCTTCAGTCATCGAGGAACCTCTTTCCGAGAGCATTGCCGCCACCCTCGCTATCGCAACCGACACTCCGACTTTCGTCAGGACCACCAAGCCCACCGTGTCCGGCGATGGTGCCGGTACTCGTGTCGGTGCCAGCGTCATCTCCTCCGCCTCGCCGAGCTCCACCTCGACCGCCAATGAGTCAGCCAGTACTGAGCCCAGTGGTGCCGCGAAAGCCGGCATTGCCATTGGTGTCTTGGCCGGTGTCCTCGTTGTCTTTTTGCTCGTCTTCTTTCTCTTCAACCGCCGCAAGAAGCAGTTGGAGCAGCAGCGCCTAGCAGATGAGGACGAGAAGAGCGGCGGCTTCGGAACTGCCGCCGCCGCCGCCGCCGCCAGTAGCCAGAACCCCCGCGCCCCTCGTATCAGTCTTCGTCCCGTCACCCAGTTCCTGCCCAATCTCAACATCGACAAGAGCGCCAGCAGAGGCCCAGCTGCCACCATGAACGCCAACCTGGCTCCTGCCGCTGCCGCTCTCGGTATCCGCAACCCTTCCCAGTGTGTCTGGGACAGGCCAACGACGAGCCAGAGTGTGAACCCTTCCAATCCGTTCGGCGCCCAGGCCGAGAGAATCAACGGTCCCATTGCCGAGGAGTCTGTCAGTTCCCTGAGTCTCAATGAGAAACCCCTGCCCAGTGTTCACGTTCACGAAGCTGCCCCTGCCCCTGCTGCGAATGGACCTTCTGGTGCGGTCAATGGTGCCGCTGTTGCTGCTGGTGGCGCCCTTGCTGCCAGCGCCGGTGCCGTCACCGCTGGAGGCTTGACCCGCAAGGCGTCGACCCGCAAGGACGGCCCCAATGCTCTCGATCTCACTCTGCCTGCTCCTCCCGCGCCCTTGTCCTTGGTACCCGCCTCTCCTTCTGGAACTACTTTCAGCGCAGACTCTGCCGGGCCTGGTCACCAGTCTTCGAGTTCCACCGGCTCCGCCGCCATCGCCGCTGCCGGTGGCCCCGCTAACACGACCGTTCATCGAGTACAGCTTGATTTCAAGCCTTCTCTCGAAGACGAGATGGAACTAAGAGCTGGCCAGCTTGTGCGCCTGCTCCACGAGTATGACGACGGTTGGGTAAGTTTGTAGGACGTCAGGAATCATAAATCACCTGCTAATACATCACTAGGCGCTTTGCATCCGCTTGGATAGATCCCAGCAGGGTGTCGTGCCTCGCACCTGCTTGTCCACTCGCCCCGTCAAGCCCAGACCTCCCCAGGCTCAGGGCCCCCCTCGTGGCCCCCCGATGGGCCCCGGTGCTCCACGCGGTCCCGGTCCCAACTTTCCTCCTGGTCAGCGCCCCATGACGCCCCAGGGTGGTCCCCATGCCGGGCCGCCTTACCCTCGCTCTGAGTCGCCCGCCATGGGACCTGGCAGTCGCCCTCAGTCCCCGGGACCCCGTTACCAAGGACCCCCAGGACAACGTCCTCAGAGTCCCAGCGGAATGGGAGGTCGCAAGCAGAGCCCCCCAGGACCTAGCAGAATTCCTCAGCCCAGCCGAATGAACCCCAGCGGCCCTCCCAATGGCCCCCAAAACGGACCTCAAGGCTCCCCAGCTCAGGGTCGTCCAGGCCCGCCGATGGGACCCGTCGGCCGTAAGCCCGTTCCCGGGCAGGCCGTGTAAATCTGTACCGAGACGGCGGTCATGTACACTTCTTCCCTGCCGTATATAATGTCTTTTAGTACAAAGACCGGGGTCTCATCTTTCATTTGGCGATACACAAGGGTCGGCTTTGCATTCTGGACAGCACGGGCTGGGCGTTTTCTGAACCACCAAAAGGAAAGCCGAGGGGGGTTCCCCCATATGGACTCTGACGATCAAGGGGCGAAACCGGGCGACGCGATTTATACCATTCAAGTCACTCATTCACGACATGCCTCTTGATACACCCATTCTGCAGCCTGGTGTCAGCCAAGGCCTGCAAATTCTTTTGATTTTTCGCTTCTTCACGCTCGCGCAAAACCCTGTTTCGCGATTTCGATTCGATATACCTGGCCCGACTCAACCGATCCAAACCTGTTTCCGCAGTTACGACGACTGATCATTGGGACGAGGAACAACGCCTAGTGCTTAATGTATATTGCCCGCTCTTGTTTGCTTTTCGCACTATCTTGTTCCTGGTTCTTTTGCGGCTCGTTGCTGAGTTTGGTCGGCCTCGCGACATGCTGGAGCGACCAAAGTAGGTCGGGACGACGACGTTCCCTTTGAATGCCTTGCTAAGGCGATGATGAAGGGGGCAGGATGATGAGAGATGGAACGACGACTCGATGTGTCTGTATGAGACAAATTGAGAAACGGAACGTAGTACCCTCCCTGAGAGGGTTGGCCAAGAGCTGAAATCTCATGTCGAGCAAGCTAGGTAGACAATGAGATGCCCTTAACTTTACTTGATGTTCCCTGTCAGGTTTGCCATACGTTAATTCGGTTTTGCTTAATGGCTTGAAGGAGCAGCCTGACATCGAAGACTATGTCCCATCATCTGGCTTTCCCGTCTCGTATTCCCCAACTAGATAGAGCGACAGCTCTCAACTTGAACAGTCTCTAACCTTGCCATTTCGACGTCTTGTCAGTGGCAGCCCTGGCCGCCAGAACATGTATTTCAGAAGTGCCAGAGCAGATCATTGTCACCATTGCCGGACGCCCTTATTGCGACAACGCACATTCCATCTGGTGTGAGAATCACTTTGGGAAAGGACTGGCCTGGCTTGGATGACCAACAGTCCCAAAGTCGACGGCGACCCGCGGTCTTTTCAGTTTACGGGACACAGGCAATCCCGTACGGCGACGTAGGGACGGTATTGTTGCTAAACAGAGATATGTCTTGGACTCGGGCCACTCGAGCACGGTAGAGGCGGTCTCCGAAGGGATGGTGCGTGTTCTGTCCGCCGACCACCGCCCTCTGTCTTCCTACTTCAACCCGCGAGCAGAGAGGAGCAGGTAGTCCAGGAGACACTATGCTGAAGGTAGTGACTCTCGAGGGTATAAACACGGCCTTTGGTTGCTTTACCCTCGCGGTGTTGCTAAGTGCCTGGGACTAATGTTCTCGAGAAATTCGTTCCTTGAAAGGGGAAGTGGTTCTGGAAACTCCGGAGAGAAAAGTTTCGAAGTCACAAATTATCCTCCATCTTGTTCCTGGGCATTAGGGGTCTTTTCTTGGACAGGGTTGGGGAAAGATGGATGGTCGGTTGAGTAACATAGTCGTCAAGGGCGAACCCCATTTGGCGACTTACACCATCATGAGATTCGGAGACGCGTCCCCTCGATTCGAAATCCTAGCCATAGCACCAGTGTTGGTATAGAGGAACATTCAAGATTTACCTGGGCGACGAGAAACACTAGCAGCAGGGAAGATTGGAATTTAACAAGACCACGCACGGTCTGAGAGATAAGTAATGATTTCACTCTGCTCTAGTTCTCGCGATTGGTGCGTAGGTGTGTATTCCTAACCTGTTTGGAAGAGGGAAGGCGCTGGCCATTGGCCTGAGGATTCGCATTTCCCATGGGCCATGTATCAAGTATTCCACCGTCAGCAGAAGTGCCCCCCTCGCCCGCGCTCAAAAGTCAAGATTCGTGAAAGTGAGGGACGGCAAGAAAGGAGTTTGAGGGATGGGCAGATTAAGACCAGGACCTCTCCCTACTCTCGTTTCGGTCCAGTTTCCCTTAATATCGCCGTGTGTTTCCAGAAGAGATCCTGGCCCAGCAAGTACTTATTTGATCTCTTTTGGACCTTGGGCCTTTGCTGATAAGCATGTGGTGGGCCTTTGGGTTTGTTGCAAAATCCCTACACAGGTACTGTCCAATGCTTCTCATTGCTGTGTCAAGAGGCGACTTGGCGGGTACCAGAATACCACACCACGCTGTCGTAGTCATCATGACTACTAGCTGCAACATGGCGTCTACTAAGGATCCAGGGATGATTGCCATGGAGATGCGTTCTGTTCCACCAGATTTAGCGCCGCGGGCAGTTTGCCCTGTCTTACTCCCCTTCAGACAGCACTTGATCAGGGAAAGGACTTGCTACGTCCAGCAACATCAAGTCGACTACAGTTGAGTGCATCAGGCAACTTTCAGACCTTGGCAGCCATGTTCAGCAGCTCGAGACAAGGCCACACAGCAGGAGGAAATCGATCTCGGACGGAAAGCAACTGGACCACTCTAAGGTCACCGATGGATTTTGCAACCATGGGACCGCAAGGCTAGCCCGGGAACGGACATGGCTGTACCAAAGACAGATATCCGACAACACCTCTTGATGTTGAGCTGGGCCATGATTTCAAAATGACCCACCTAGGTCGTCTTGACTTACCTTTGCAACGCTTTTGATTGGCTGAGAGCACCATCCATGCTGTCACTCGAGTTGAGATGTTGCAACGGGCAGAACAGTCTCGCGGAACGACAAGCTACCAAGAGCCGTAGAGCCGCTATGGGCAAGGTTGGATAAGGCGATGATTTCGAGGGACAATGTCCAGTCCCTAGCTCCTCAGCTCCGTATCCTACATCCAGGCATTAAAAGATGAATCACCATCCTCTCGATCTCTGCTGCCATCCACACCGGGTCTGTAATTCGATGCGCGTCTGGTGCGAATTGTCGGACCGTTTGAAAAACCCGCCCCAGATTTCACGAAGGGCTAGTTGCGACCAAGACTCGTCACGATAGTCGACCATTTGCAGTTCCGTCCTCTGTTCACAACTGCCGCGACCGCGCGGCGCTCAATTCCTCGGGTACCGTATTTACATTGTACAAATTTTGATCAATCGCCTGATTCGTTTATGAGTTCTGAACTGCCTCCGCCTGCGCCGTATCCTTCGCCTTCCTCGCGGCCTGTTCTCTGTCGTACTCGATCAACTGCTTCGACCAGCTGTGTCCCGCCCCCCTCATGGTTAGCCAATGATTATCTCACATTCGTGTTGCCTCACGCGGTAGACGTACTATCTGCTGGGGAAGAACCGGCCCTCCTGAGGCATCACGTAGCGCACCTCCTTCTCGGCGCTAATCTTCCAGAGGACGGCGACGACGCCAGCCATGACGGCGCCGATGACGGCGGTGTTGCGCTTCCAGTTCGCGGGCTGGGCATACCAACCACCGGCCGGCGACCAGACGTGCTTGGGGTAGCTGTATGACAAGCCGTGAGCGTCAGAGGGTGCTGGTGATTCGAGGGATCGGGATGTGGTGATGTGGGATGCGCAGAACTTACGGAACCTTAGGACCGCCTCCCTGGACATGGGTTAGCAATTGACACAGCATATCCAATTGGAAAGCGACTTACCATTTTGGCTGTACTTTCAGTATGAAGGACTAGGTGGTGTGGTGATGGCAATCGCTGAGCCGCCTCGGTTCGGACTGGAGCTTTTCGGCCTTGGACGTCGTGAATCTGAGGTCCCAGTCGTTCGTACATTCCTCGCCCACGAGTGGAGCCTGATCCTTTCTCGGAGGCCCGGAAGGCTGGATGTTCCGCGGGTGCTGACTGGCTCGTGCACGGTCCGCCACCAGCAATCCTGCTAGAGCTCACACGACTCGACTCGTTCGGCTCCAGAAACTTTTTCGTGACGGGAGACCGGCCGCTGAGTTAGTGAGAGAAAAGGGACGTTGCGACTCGACCCAGCGAACACCTACAAATTGCGATCTTTACAACAGCCCAATTGACTCCGCCCTCCTCTCGTCTTTCTTTCTGTCTTGTATTACCCGGCCCCCGCGTGCAGCAGCCACCCCGACAACCGGCCTCCCCGATGAAGAGGTCAAGGATATCAAGATGCACCGGGCAACTGCTCAACGCCCCGGTCAGGACACACGCCTCATCGTGCCTGACGCCTATTTCCTTTAGACCACAGCAGCTAGCCCGGCACAGCAACCCGGTGCGGACACGATCCATCTTCTCCTCATCCAGACTGGCGGCGGCGCCGTCAGCAGCAGCAGCAGCACCACACTCCGCCTCCAAGTCTTTCGACACCTCGACGACGACGACGACGACATCCGCGACAGCCTCGAAACCCCTCCCGTCGCCTCTGCCCGAGAAGGCCCTTAGTTCCGCCAAGCTTGCCGCTCTCCACGCCCGCCTCTCCCTTCCCGAGAAGCTGCCACTCCAGACCCTCGCGCGCGCCCTCGTCGACCCTTCCGCCGACCCGAACCCCAACTTCAACAATGCCAACCTCGCCGTTGTTGGCGGCAGCCTCATCGGCTACCACGTCTCCGAGTGGCTCATCGCCCACTATCCGCGCCTGCCGATGGCCATCCTCTACGAGGCCATGCGCGCCTACGCCGGCCCCGACTCGCTCTACCGCATCGCGAGCCAGTGGGGCGTTGAGAGCGCCGCCGCCCCTGGCGGGGAGGTCGACCCGGGCCTGCTGCAATGGTCCCAGGACCCGGCCGCCGGCGTCGTTCACGGCCGCTGGGGTTATGTACGAAAGGAGCACCGCCACCTCGACAAGTTCAAGTGGCGCCGCTCGGTCTCGTCCCGTGTCGTCCTAGACGACGAGTTCGGCGACACCTTGCACGCCCGTGAGGCGAACCCGCTCGACCCCGTTCGCGACCCGTCCGACCCGGCCGTCGTGCGTGAGAAGTACATGAAGCTCCGCAACGACGCCCATGCCTCATTCGTTCGTGCCGTCACGGGCGCCGTTTACGCCCACGCCGGCCGCGACGCCGTGCGCTCCTTCGTCGACGCCCACGTCCTCAGCCGCAAGGTCAACCTCGAGAAGCTCTTCAGCTTCAAGCTGCCCACTCGCGAGCTGGCCATGCTCTGCGCCCGCGAGGGCTTCGAGGCTCCCATCGCCCGCCTCGAGAGCGAGACGGGCCGCATGAGCAGGACCCCCGTCTACGTCGTCGGCATCTACAGCGGCCGCGACAAGCTCGGCGAGGGCACGGGGGCCAGCCTTGACTTCGCCCGCCTGCAGGCCTCCATGAACACCCTCAAGGCGTGGTACCTTTACAGCCCCGGCGCCGCGGTGCAGGTGCCGAGCGACATGCTCGCCGAGGGCGCGAAGCCGTGGCAGCCGGTGCACATTGATATGGGAGAGATCATCTAAATGTAAAAACAGGCGGAACGGGAGAAGGGAAAGAAGAACAAGAAGAACAAAAAAGGCTACTAAAAAACCAATCACCTGTAATTCATCCGTTGGGAGAGAAGGCGGAAGGGCCGTGGCAAAGAAGACGAAATAGGAGGTAAGGACGAAAGGTGGAGATGTCCCTGAACCGCCGGGGGACAGGTGATCCCGGACGAGAAGATATGCCCTTCTTTTTGGGCAGTGTACATTTTGAAACAAGGACGTGTAGAAAGGTCATGTCTCTGTAAGATGAATAGATTTGTAAAAAAAAAAAAAAGGAAGAAGACCAATGACACACTCCCAACGGTGTAGAATTGCTCCGAAGGGAGGGCGGGAGGGCGTCCGTAGATTGCCCCATGCCCTTGTTGGCATGGCCTGGAGTTCATGACACAGTATCATTATAAATATATCCTTCCAACAGACACCTGGCGTCCGCCAGCATCAGAGGATGCCACAAGAACAAAAGTGCTGCCTAGCTGATCTATGGAAAAAATAACAAAACACCTCGACGAACGTAGGCCGTTCCATCTCTTTCCCGGGTATCTTCAATCTACAAACTCCTTTCAACAACCCGACGAGAATCAGCTGAACTGGTCACCCTCGCCTAACTTGTGTGCCATCCCCTGCCTCACCAACTTCCTGTACCGGTCCCTGCGGGACTTCTCCTCCCGGTCGAGCCTGAGCTTCTTCTTGCGCTCGTACACGGCCCGCACTGTGCCACGGATCTGTTCTCGCCCCTCGGCGTAATTGGCTCTCGCCAGCGCGGCGACCTGCTCAATCTGTTCCGGTGTGTAGACGAAGTTCCAGGTGCTCAGGAAGTCGGTCGTGCCCGGGTTGACGCCGGGGACTTGAGGGTTCGCGAGATAGGGGAGGTAAATGATAGCGATGCCGGCGTCGGGCTCCTTGATCTGCCAATGGTTGGCCTCGGTGATGGCCTTTGACGGAGGCGGGGGCTCCGAGACGCGCTCTTGGGTTGTGCCGACCCAGACCGTGCAGTAGCCGAGCTCGCCCGCTTCTTCGTCGCCCGGGGAGAACTTGGCTGCTTGTCCCCGCTCCGTGTCTTCGTTTGGATTGCTCTCCTTGGTCTCGTGCTCGCGCTGGAACTTCTTGGCATCACGCAGTTTCTGGTCTGCATCCTTTGCGGAGGTAGCCTCGGACTCCAGCAGCTCATCACGGACCTGTATCGAGGACTCCCCTGCCTTGGGCCAGCCGACGCCGACAGGCCAGCCCTTGATGCCGCGCTGGCGGGCGTAGCCATCGGCGACGGCGAGCCAGTTGTCGGTCTTGATGTCAGCCGATGCGTCGAATGCCACGACAACGTCGACGTCTCGGCCCGGGCGAAGGAGGGGGTAGATGGGAAGGTTGTTGGACATGCCGGCATCCATGAGCTGGATGTATTCTGATTTGCATACACCCTGTGGTGTCGTCTCGGGGAGCTTTTCTTTCATGCCGTAAACGAAGTTCGCAACCGTTCCGGGGTCAATGGGGTGGACTTTGCTGAGGTCCTCGTTGTAGCCGCTGATCATGCCGTCCAAGGAGTTGAATCCGGCGATGCTCTGAACGAGGGGGCGAACCTCGTTATAGTAGTGGCTCAGGGTCGCACAGAAGGCGCTGCCGAAGACGCCCAGGAGGAAGGGCATGCGCGTTTCGGGGAGGTGAAACCCTTCTTCGGGGGGCACGTCGACGCCGTTCTTGAAGCGCCGCCCCATAGCCCAGGTGGGAATGCCAGCCTGGAACTCTTCGCAGAAGAATTCGTAAGGTGTGATTTCGAACCACTGAAACCAGGCCTCCTTCTTGGCAACTTCTTTGGCCGCATCCGAGGTAGAAGGGATCTCGCCGCTCCCGTCAAGGTTGATGTCGGGGATCTCATGGCGGACGGCCGTATAGATTGGGAGTGGGTTCTGACCGTACTTGATATAGTCGCGCTGGTTTGAGAGCTTAAAGTCTCGATCGTTTACCTCCAGGTCGCCTTTGGGGACCAAGTATCTTGCCGCCAAGAGAAGGCCGTAGACATCGACGAGACCAAAGTCAGCACCCGGGTCGCCCTTGAGCTTCTCGACGAGACCGCTAAGGAGATACTTGCTCGTGGGCGCAGAGAGCAGAGTTTGAAAGGCCACGGGTGGGTAGGCGATGTGAACGCCGGCCCGAGCCTTCAGGTGTTGCAGGACGCGACCAAGGCTGCCCTCCGAAATGGACGAGTGGTACAGTACCTGCAGCCAACAGGAGCCGCTCACGCCGGAGGTGTAGGTAACACAGTCGAAAAGGCCGTCTTCATCGGCGGCAAGCATAGAGCCGGTGCCGGCAACGAGGGCCCTGAGACCTCCTCCGGAGCCGCACATGGCGATAGTCGGGACGTCTTCCGGATGTACGTCCTTTTCGTCAAGTTCTAAATATTTGGCCAAGGCCATGGTCGTGACCCTTTTCCTCCTCGCCAAAAACTCCTTTTCCTCCTCGCAAAGATCGTTGGAGACCCTGACGTTAGCGGCATATTGCACTTCGGGATTGACGAAAGGGTCGTGGGCTTCTCGCCAGATCTCATCGGCCAGAGACCCAGGTGCCATGGATAGCTGCAGTTGTTAGTATTCTGGAATGAGGGTGTGAGAGCGTCGCGCTGCTCACCTCTCTCTGGAGTTTCCGAATGTACCCGGGAATCAACCTGGACCATTCTGGCAGAATGAAGCCGACAATCTTATCGGCACTCCATTCGATGTCGGTAGCATCGGACAAGGTCTGAAACTTGAGGGTGAAATTGTACCACGCGGCGCCGTTGGGGCCGCCGTTTGCTTTCTCGGCCTGCTGGTCGCGGATCTTGTTCTCCCTGTCCTCTTCGGCGAGCGACAGTCGCTCGAACTCCTCCGAGGGGTACAGCCACCACACTAGCAAGCCGGCTGTGAGCAGGGCGACGGGGATGGACTTCTTCTTGGTCGGGATCTTCTCCCTCGCGGTGAAGAAGCCGTGCTGCGACTGACGCGATAGCGTTGGCCGCCTGTTGACGAGGAGGCCATGGGTCCTGATACGGCCGACGGTCACGCTGTGGTGAATGCCGCGCGTGGCGGCCCGGCGCAACGCGTCGCGGGGATGCAACACAAACAGTCTCATCTTGGCGATCTTGGGAGGCTGAAGTCGTGGAACATGACTGGCTGGATGAGCCAGATTTGGTAGTGGTGTTGATCAGCAGGAAGAGGGCGTTGCGCAGTGGTGAGAGCTGGTGTGGTCGAGAGAGGTACTGCAGGTAGGTGTGGTGGTGTGGTGTGGTGGTTGTTTTGATCAAAGGAATCCCAGAGAGTTACGGTTCCGGCGAAGTCGTTATGTCCAACTTAGGCTGGGGGAGTTTTTTCATATGTCTACTTGTAAGCTAGCTACCTCCAGGTACCGGTGACGATAGGTAAGAGGTAAAAAGGACCAGGGCAGTTTAGCTTAGCTTGGGGGAGGGGGGGGAAGAGGCCGGAGCTGAATTGAGCGCAAAGCCGCACGAGGCAGTGACATCGATCGAGCCAAGCATCACATTGCATAGCACATAGGTAGCTCTCAACGACTCTCTCCAGGCCCGCTGCTGACATCATTGAAGCATGATTAGGATTGGTGGATTAGAAGCAAGGAAGAGCGCAGGGGGAGCAGGGGGGGAAAGGGCGGACCTGCGTCAGACAAAAGTACTGTAATGCGGTACTTTTCACCTCTACAAAATTGGCGTGTTGAATGAGGTCGCGCGCTATCGTGAGTCAAATTTCCACCGGCCGCTACGAATGCTCCGGGCGGACTGATTCGCCAATGGAAACAGCCACGCAGCGGACCCGAGCGCCGCTGTGACCATTCTGTGGCGCTTCTCCTCGAGTGCTCCCACCCCGGCCGCTGCCGCCCCTGTCCCATGTGACGATGACATGTCTGAAATGTCACGGTCAACCTGGGTGAGTCTAGAACTTCAAAAGTCCTTTCGGACGACCTCATACCTCAATCATTGGGGGGATTCGGTGGGTCAGGGTTCGGTTCTGGCGAGTTCTCGTCCGGGGTGGTAGAAAGTGCTTCCGCAGATAAGATAGGTAGGCCGGTTGTTTTGTTCCTGGTTTGCAGAGGCAATACCACACCAGTTCCTGGCAGGCTCGCCATCTTAGAATTTTATTCGAGAGATTCGTCGTTCTATTGTCTACCGTGATTGACTTCGATCAGTTCATCCTAGCTTGTCGCCAGACGAACCTGTCAGCTCAAAACCCTGAAAACTCTCTTGAATTCATCAAGGTATGCGAGTAGGGACGACTGTCGCCTAAAGCGGAATCCAACTCAAGATTGGTTGGATACTACCATTATTGTGGTGATATTTGGTCACTGTTTGTCCAGATACTCGACCCAGCATAAGAACCCTCTCGTTTCAAGACTTGCTCTCTGTCAGACCGGTCTCTCGTTGCGTACGTCTGAGTCTCAATAACTAGGCCACGAGGTTATACGACTGGATCGCATCTTTTATGAAATCAGAGCACGCAACCAATTATAGTCTAGATGCGCGGGTGTGGATTGTTAGTTTCCCAATGCTGATGTTCCGGAAATGATGGAGCTAGGTAAGAATGGTTAGAGAGTGTGATACGCCTCGAGAATAATGGCGAGCTGGTTACTCCTCACGCAGGACTAAACTCCTTGCTCTGCTCGCAAGATGCCCACCTAGCCAGAAACTGTCCTATTCAACGCTGTCAAGTCTAGGATTGATGGACTTTCAAAGTAAGCCACTCTGAATTGTCACCCTGCTGGCTACTGCCGCTGGACTAGACTCGTCGGGCCTGGTGTGTCCGCGCTCAAGGACCCTCGTGATGTTAGGCTCGTGTCGTAAAGTACGGTCACCTAGGCGCAGTGATCATGGGTTAGAAGTAGCTTGATAAGAGTAAGGAAAGTAGGCTTTACAATCTTTATCTAAATAGGCGTATAGAGCAGCAGTTGCGTTGCGCAGAGGAGGGACTAATTAGGGCTAGAGCAGACTATCTATTGTTCTAGTTCTAATTAGAGGTCTGGCTACTGTAGTTGGCTCCACCTATACGGGGCCATCACGACAGCTTGGTGGAATCAAGTGTGCCTAGATACATTTTACCAGAACAGCAGGGCATTGGGTGAAAGTGGGATAAAGTGACAGTAACGAGGTCGAAGCTATTGGCAATACCAACCGCCGGTATCATTTCCCCATGGCGGAGCAGGCAAGTTCTATGACGGCGAGGATTGCTATGCAGATTACGGGACATCGTCTCTATTCTACAAAGGGGTGTATCTCTCTTTGAGACCATGAAAATGGCCGGTCGCTTACACAGGACACCGCTAAAACGGAGCCGGCGTCTTTTGACAAGCATTCTCTGCCCGGTTAGTGGCCTGGAAGACCGCCGCAATAACTGTTTTCAACGGTATGTGCAACCCGTCTCGTCTTGGTTGATCAATACTTCCCAAACCGGGCTGGGTTCGTCTGAATACTGTGTTGGGTGCGAATGATGATTTTGTGAGTGAGCCCATCCAATCCACCCTTGTCGCTCGACCTCAATGTCGTAAGAATAAGAGGCAACTTACGTCCTTGTTTCTGGCAAATCATTGCAAGAAGGGCGAGTCGCTCTGTGCCGCCAAATGCGGCCGAGGCGGAAACCTGCGAAGTCATCGAGATCGTCGGTAACATAATCGGTAACCGCCGGGTATTGACGAACTTCCCCATAGTGCCGGGCCTTGCCCACGCCGAAACAAACCAAAGGTGTGCCCTTTTCTTCGCATTTCTATCGGTAATTCGTCTGTTTTAGACTGCCCAGGCTCGCTTGCTTGCTTGCTTGCACAAGTCACGATGTCGCCGCGCAGGTATCCGTTGTTTGAGCACGGCAGAAGACATGCGTGGCTGAGAGCAAGAAATTCCATCTTCAACGAAAAACAAGGAGAATTCGGTCAACGCATTTCGAGAGGTGGCTTGATCTGGCAGATTGAAGTGGCGGGCTTTGAAAGTGCTTGCGGGGGGACCATATAGAAAGCAGCGGGTTTGTAGTTTTCTTGTTTGTTTACGCCGTGTCCATTACCACAGGATATGCACTCAGCCAACCAGCAAAGTTGTCAGACGAAGGCAAGGAGTCAGGGCAAGACCGCCAAAACCCGAGACACGGAAAGATTGGCTCAAGCTACCAAACCTGCATCAAGTTGCTTATCGAGGCCGATTCATATGGCAGCGACAAAGCGGATGGCGCAAGATTTCATGGGCCTGGGGGAGGGAGGGTCCCGATTTGGGTCAGATGAGCCATCCGCACGATTCGGATATTTTTGACAGACAGGCCGTCTCGAGGCTCGACCTCGTACCTGCAAGCATCGTCGAATGTCTTATGTCTATCGCCACGAAGGAGACGAAGAAGTGGGTGGCTCGCAGTGGCCGGGGATAGATGCCGAGTTACCAACGCTGAAGAAAGCTAGCGGCGGGGGTTAGTTAGCCTTCGGTTAGGTACGTAGTAGGTATAGAGTACGATGTATCCGTAGAGAAACGAGTGTTGTGTGCTTCTCTCCAGGTTTCTTCGGGGCGAGTCTGGCAGGGACGACCCAGTCCCGGGACCACTTACTACAGGTCCCGGGCTTTGCTGTAAGAGAGAAGGAAGGAAGGAAGGAAGGAAGGAAGGGGGTGTGAAGCTTGCAGCAACGAAGTCAGTGTCAGGAAACGGTCCGTGTGTCCGAGCGCTTGACAGTTATTGGCCCCAACTAAAGGGCTGAGTCATCGGCGGAATATCACCTACAGGACGTTTTTTTCATGTTAGCATCTGTGTCTGGACGGAGTGTCAATCCTCGGGAAGTAACACTGCCTGCCTGAGGCGTATTGTACTTTAATCTGCGCAGGGTACAAGGACCCCACGCATCTTGGGGTGTGGGCCGTGGCAGCTTGCCATTTAATTCCACGTCTCCCATTTCATCTCAGCCCACACTCCAACTGTTTGGTGGTATCCACGGTGGTCCATGCCATTGATTGCCATTGATTGCCATTGCCAGGCTTGCCAGGCCAGGCCAGGCCAGGCCGTGCCGGTTCCTGTTTCGAGTGGTGCTCTCGTTCCCAGCGCAGGCTCTACTACAGGTGCGCTCTCTCCTTCCTTCGTCCCATGGACCTGAATGGGACTGGGTATTGATTGTCGGGTTGCTGCTATCTACCATAGTCACTCCGAGTCAAAGTGGAATAATCCCCGATATCTGCCTAGGTAGGTATGGATAAGATCTGCCAGTCTCATCTTCGTCCCAAGTTTGGCTTTTTGAAAGAGACTGTATCCGTACCTGTATACGAATACGTAACTTTGCAGCTTGCTTGCATTGTTGACAGTACTTCATGCACGCAGCAAACGCGCAAGTAGCCGACACTGAGAAAACCCCCGACCTGTTTTATTCCCACGGGACACCTGTCACTGCCGTGAGATACCAAGCGAAGCCTTTTTTTGGGCCTTCTGCGGTTTGAGGCACTCGATACGGCGACTTCCATCGTATAGCAATAGGAGTTCGCGCTGGCCTGCCCAAAACGCCCCGGATTGTTTCTCGGCCTCCCAGTGAACTGTTGGCACTCTATCCATATCACATGCACTAATGTGCAGGGCATGTGGTACCGAACTGGACTTCGCTTTTCGGTGGAGCGAATGCCAACAGTAAAAGCATCGCACGCCATCCAAGTGTCTGTCGGGCATGAATAAGGGGTCCTTTCATGCCGTTGCCCCCCCTCCGGGAAGGGACTTGTTTGCTCAGCGAGGCTCACTCTTGACCGAGCCGAACGGATACATGAGCCAGTATCCGTTGGGAGAACAGGAAAGGAGGTGAATAGTGGGATGTAAAGAGGAAAAGAAAAAGAAAAGAGGAAGAGGAGGAAGAAAAGGAAGAATAAGAGACGTGAGCCCGGTTGATCTGGTTCAGGTTGCAAATCTCCAGGTCCTCCTTTTGGTAGTTTTTTTTTCTATGAAGCTTCATTACGACCACCGCCGCCCGACCAATGGATTTTCGCCGTTGAGCGAAGCCCTGGCCTCTAATTCGCTTGCTCCATCGACAATCCTTGTCGGACATCCACACGAACCAAGCTAGCCCAACTAGGTAGGATTAGCACAGCTCAACCCCCTTTTGCTTCGGGAGGGAGACATAATAGAAATGAGAGGAATGGAGTTGGAGAAGAAGGGGCAGCAGCGTGCCGTCTCAGGCCCGCCGCCCACCACCACCCGGCCCTACAGCAATGCCGGTCCCCTGTTGGCGGCTGTTGCAGAGGTACCGTGACAGCAAGCACCGGCCAGCAGGGACCCGACCTGACATGGCCCGACTACCGCAGGCCAGTCAGTCCCTTCCCCTAAGCACCTACCTAGGTACCTAGGTGCAGAGACCATTCGGCGTAGCAGGGTGCAGGAGGAAAACAGCAGCAGCAGCAGCAGCAGCAGCAGCAGCAACAGTAGAGATGAGCGACAGGGACGAGCGGCAGGGACGTGGGAAAAGGGAGCACAGTCGTTAGGATTCAGGAAATGGACGGGGTCTCTCCCTCACACAGGCTACAGCCAAATCTTTCTTGTCCCCCGTCGCACCCTAAATTTCCCCTTCCCACCCAAAACGTATGTTCATCGAGAACCTACCTCCCTCGACTTCGACTTCACAACCATCTCACACTCTCTCTTCCCCGAGGTTGTGAATCTTCTTCCCTTCGACCCATCATCCATACTGCTTCGGCATTTCCAGCATCACTTCTTCGGAACCGTGAGGTCTCCCATTCGTCTGCCGCCAGACCCCTTTTTTTCTTCTTCCCTCTCTCCTGGACCAACTCTCTCGCATCCCTTTCTCTCGTTCGTTACCTACCTGCGACGCTCCTTGACACGCGACTGCTTTGTAGACGTCCAGGTACGTACGTCTTCCTTCGTCTGACCCTGATTCCTCCTTCCATCCCTAGGCCACACGGGGAGAAACAAACAAGACTATCGTCAAGCCGTCGTCTCTCTTTTGCCCTTTCGGCCGGCGACCTGGCTTGATCTTGCCGTTGCGCAGTCTCTTCTACTCCATCACCACTTCCCATTGTCGACCAAAAGTCTCCCTTTCCACCTCGCCTCCCCGATGCTTAGCTACTCGGTATTGGCATCATTGCCACACCACAAACACGTCGCGACATAGCTAACTCCTTCCCCGTGCTCCAGATCTTTCCTCTAGATCAATCCAACCTTCAAGTTAACAACCCCAACGATATTCGATATGGGTAAGCACTTTCCCCCGATGCTACACCGTGAAACAATGGCAAGGCATGGCCAGGCAAGAGGAGTCCAGGAGCCATCAATGGGCAATTGTCTTACAGGACCCTGGATAATCACCCGTCTCTCGTCTCGACCTACATTTTGGAATCCTCCCCTCGACATAAACGCATCTCTCGTTACACGGTCTCATTCGTTCTACCAATCTACCGTTTTCTTGGGTTCCCCTTTTTTGGTCCTTTATGAAATAGGCCAGAGATATTGCCCTACACCACTCAGATCAACACAGCACAGCATCCGCAATGGTCCTCAAATTGGTCGAACACGTCAGGGCACGCACCAGAAGCGTTCAGCTCGACAAGTCCACCGCCTGCGACTCTTCCAGGAGATACAGCAGCCTGCCGGGAACCGTCGATATCGTCGTCCACAAGGCCAAGGGGAACTCCAGGTCTACCTCGGAAGCTTTCTCGGACTCGACTGTCACCGTTCGCCGCTATAAGAGCATGCTTGACGTGGATGATGCGCCCAAGATTGGGCCCAACAAACCCATATCATACGAGGATCTTTATCAGAACACTCAGCACAGTACACCCCCACCCATCAAACACCGCCGGTCGGAATCCTCCCAGAAGCCCCAGGTCGCCAACCAGCCAGCAATGGTCGACATGGCTCTGCCAACCGCTCCGCCAGCATGTCAGAGAACCTCCTCAAGCCTCTGCCTTGCCAATGCATACATATTTAACGTACCTCGAGAAAGACGATGGTTTGCTAACGTGATTACACTTCCAGCCTCCGAAGGTTCCCCCGCCACCTCCCCGCCGCCCTCGAGGGCGCCCACCTCGCCCCCTGCGGAAGAGCCAGCTTCTGACCCTTACCAAGCTGGTGGTGCCTCCTCGGCCCCCTCCAGTGATCTTAGGAACATTGTCCGTCGCAAGCTGACCGGCTATGTTGGCTTTGCCAACCTACCTAACCAATGGCACCGCAAGAGTGTCCGCAAGGGCTTCAACTTCAACGTCATGGTTGTTGGTGAGTTCGGGCTTCTATACCCAATAGTCGAGAACAATGACTGACCGGAATCGTTCTTCAGGTGAATCCGGACTTGGAAAGTCGACCCTTGTCAACACACTCTTCAACACCTCTCTGTACCCCCCCAAGGAGCGTAAAGGACCTAGCCTCGATATCCTTCCCAAGACTGTCCAGATCCAGTCAATCAGCGCCGACATCGAGGAGGCTGGCGTCCGTCTCCGCTTGACCGTCGTTGACACCCCTGGCTTCGGCGACTTTGTCAACAACGACGAGTCCTGGCGCCCGATTGTTGACAACATTGAGCAGCGTTACGACGCCTACCTCGATGCCGAGAACAAGGTGAACCGCATGAACATCGTGGACAACCGTATCCATGCCTGTGTCTTCTTCATCCAGCCCACTGGCCACTCTCTGAAGCCCCTTGAGATCGAGGTCATGCGCCGCCTTCATACCAAGGTTAACTTGATCCCCGTCATTGCCAAGGCCGACACCCTCACTGACGAGGAGATCGCCAACTTCAAGTCAAGAGTAAGTGGTTTTCAGTTCCGATGCCTTGACGATTGCTCATGCTAACCTCTGGTATCCAGATCCTTTCCGACATCAAGTACCACGATATCCAGATCTTTGAGGGTCCTCGTTACGAGCTTGACGATGAGGAGACCATTGCGGAGAACAACGAGATCATGTCCAAGGTCCCCTTCGCCGTGGTTGGCGCTACGAACGAGATCACCAACGCCGACGGCCGCAAGGTCCGCGGACGTAGCTACCCCTGGGGTGTAATTGAGGTTGACAATGAGGAGCACTGCGACTTCGTCAAGCTCCGCCAGATGCTCATTCGTACGCACATGGAGGAGCTCAAGGAGCACACCAACAACAGCCTCTACGAGAACTACCGTACCGACAAGCTCATTGGCATGGGCGTGTCGCAAGACCCGAGTGTTTTCAAGGAGGTCAACCCTGCCGTCAAGCAGGAGGAGGAGCGCGCCCTACACGAGCAAAAGCTCGCCAAGATGGAGGCCGAGATGAAGATGGTCTTCCAGCAAAAGGTCGCCGAAAAGGAGAGCAAGCTGAAGCAGAGCGAAGAAGAGCTCTACTCTCGCCACAGAGAGATGAAGGAGCAGTTGGAGCGCCAACGCATGGAGCTCGAAGAGAAGAAGCAAAGAGTCGAGAGCGGCCGGCCCATCGAGAAGGAAGGCAAGCGGAAGGGCTTCTCGCTCCGTTAAGAAGCCTCCTCCTCGTCCCTAGTCTCTTGACGCCGCACGTTGCTCGCATTCTCTCCTTTCTACGACCCATGTCTAAGTACCAATGATGCCCATACAATACCAGCACAACGCGTCTCTTTGTCTCGATTCTATTCATGTTTTTTCTTATCACCCCCTTTCTCCAGACCTCTTTTAATCAAAAAACCCCTCATCTAATCACATACGGAATCCCAACATCACCAAAAGTCTTTACGAAGCAGGCACGCAGGGGGGCTTGACGCGGACTGAGGAGGGAAACATGCAAAAGAAGCAAATACGAGGAGTCATTGCTTCCGCGAGGCTTGATTCTGGCGATGAGGCGTTTCAACGGCACACTTTTTTTGCAGCTTTCTGGCCGAGGTCCGTCTGTCTCATGACGGACCCGGCCGAGGAGAACCTCGGGAAGAGACGATTGGTTTGGTCGGTGGGACACATACTTGCGCTAGCAGAGTATCCTCGTGGATTCATTTCTTTTCGGAGACGAGAGACTTGCCACTCGGAATAGGGTTTTCTTATAATCTACGACGCCACGCTCGATACTCCTCTGTCGCCTTATGGTGTTGACTCAGCCAATTTCCGTCCAGCTGCCAACGCCCACCATCATGATGGATAGAAGTTAACGCTGCGTCGTGAAGATGGGACCCCGCTTTTGTCTAGCAAACAACCCTCCTCGATGTTGTATTTTATTCGGATGGGGTCATGGAGAGGGAGGGTCGATGATGGCCTGGCATGACAGGTGTTTCCGTTTACTTGGCATTTTATTTCCTTGGTGTTTTCCCTTTGCTATTAGTTTTGGTGTGTACCGAAAAAGATGATTCCCTAGATGTTGGTCTCATGATATGATTCGACTGAGTGTACCACTTGTGACGGTCCTAATACCAACGCGCGTCTTCGGCACACCCCACGACTGGCATGGGCCGCGTGTTGAGTGCATCTGGTGCCTCGAGTTGACTAAGAAAAATACGTGCCAAAAAGTGGCTAAATGTGGTGGTGCCAACCACTCCCTACGGGCCTCTTCTTGCAAGCACACTGTCGATAGGATTTTGTGTGGCAAGCACCTGTCACAGCATTAAGCTCAAAGTGGAACCAACCAAGGGAGTGAATAGCCCTCTGCCCTTCTCCAACGTCTTGACGAGCCAATATGTGTATCACTTTTCTTTGCCATTGATGATGTACATTTGAGGCTGCATCCGAGCCTTTTACATGCAGTCCTACAAGTTGAGGGTCTATATCCTGTTGTACAAATGCCGCCGACTCCTCGCCTCGGTGGTACTACCTATCCCCTCCGCTCCCGACACTCCCGACGTGCCTCGCACACGTAACCATCGTCAATATTACACGTCTAATGCCTCCTCAGATACCAGTTGAAAGCCAACTGGTTGGTCTCGTAGGGGAATGGAGTAGGCACCTCAGCCATGCCGCGGCGCGCAACGGGGTGGCGGAGGTAGACGGCGGCGCAGATGTTCTGGTTCACCTCGAGGTAGCGGGGGATGAAGGCGAAGGGCGCCATGTAGCGGCGCGGCTCCCAAGGAGTCCAGTAGGGCTTGGACTCATCGACAGGGTTCTCGAGGTCCCGGACGAGGAGACTGGCCAGCGCCTGCTGCTCCTGTCGCGACAGGCCAGCTGCCTGCTTGCGCAACTCCTCGGAGGAGAGGAGCGCCGTGATGATATCGGCGGTCTTCTTCTCCTTGTGGACCGGGTACTGGCCGTCTTGCTGGTCACCCTCGGCGGTGCCCTGAGCAGGGACGGCCTCGACTTTAGAGCCGTCAAGCTTGAAGTCCTTGAGCAGGCCGGAGAGGTTGTCGATGACGGCGTCGGGGTCGTTGGGGGACGCATCGGCATTGGCCAAGCGGCCTGCGGAGGAGAGTGCGCGCTTGGCTTCCGTCATGAAGGCGCGCAGCTGGCGCTTCTTGCGGGCGTTGATGCCGTCGCCCTCGTGGATAAGCATCCTTGCAGAGCGGACAAGGGCCTTGAGCTGCTTGTGGTGCGCGGCGCGGCGCTCTTCCTCAGAGGCCTGGCTCTCTTCTGCTGATTGGGTGGCAGCGGCATCACCCTTGCCCTTCTTGGGGGCCGCAGCCTTGGTCTCGGCGTCCTCGGCCGAGGCCTCGACTGGTGTGTCACCGGCGGCCTGTTCTGAGGCCTCCGGGTCGAGGTTGCGGCTCTTGCCCCGCTCGGAGTCCTTGACAGCGTTCGCCGACTCCCAGTCCTCACCAGCGACATACTTTGCGTGGGTGGGCGTTTTCGGACGCCCGGTGGCATAAAGGACTGAGTCAACATCGACCTGGAACATGTCGCCCGGGTTGAGCTTGTAGGAGCCGTATCGCATCTGGAATCAGACGGAATTAGTCAGTGAGTGTTCATCCTCGTGGTTTACATCTTTTTCTTCTTTTTAGGAAACTCACCGGCTTGCCGTTGACCTTGACGGCGCCGTGTGTGCAGAACTGCTTAGCTTGTAACGTGCTACTGGCGAACATGGCGCGGAAGATGGCGACGTCTAGCCTCCTCTCGAGCGGCGCGTAGGCCATCATCATGTACGGCGTCATTTCGTGGACGGGCCGGGCCAACATCTGACCCTTTGTATCTCTGGCGGCAGCCATCTGCGCCGGATGAGAGAAGTATTCCGCGGGACGGCTGAGCTTTCGAGCCCGGGCCTTCCGTTCCAGTTCGTAGCGGGAGAAGTCGCCGGCGGAGGGCGTGCTTCCCTTGGAGCCGGGCTCAGAGTGTAAGCCGGAACCGCGGCCTGCGGCCTGCTCAGAGCCGTCGAACTTGGCGAGGTACTCGGGCGGCATGTCCACTGCGGAGAAGAGACGGCGGGAGAAGGCGCGGTTCCAGTCCGACTCCTTAATGTGGGCGCCGTGGTAGCCTCGGGTCATGGACTTGGCATCCCATTTCTGCTGGAAGAAGGTCCTGTTATAGCGATTGTGTTTCAGCTTCGCCGTGGCCAGATTATACAGGTTGTATTTGTTCCATGACTGGCGAATTTTCTATTGATGAGGATTGGACGGTTAGCTTCTGTTGGTGATCTCGCCATGTGAGAAGTGCAGGTGGTCGGGGGAGAGTGTCGTATGAGGTTGTTCGCAGAGCGCTAAGGAGAGAGATGGGTCTACAATGGACACCAAGGCCAGACGGGCGGGTTAGGGGAGAGCTTACGGGCTTGGTCAAGCTGTACCATCTTGGTTTTCTGCCTCTCATTTTGGGCTAATTGGGGTGGGGTGATGCGATCGCGTACTAGGAGCTGGACAGATGGCGACAGCTTCAGGAGCATGAGACGCAGAGACGGAAATTTTGGTGATGGGACGGCATATCCCGATGAGGCGGTACGTACCTCAAGCTACTTGATGGAGCTGTCACGGAGTCACGTGGG
>PJEX01000083.1:93699-106412 GCA_005350895.1 Colletotrichum tanaceti
CCCCCCCCCCCCCCCCCACTCTCCCAGTGGAGCTCGGGTGCGGGCGGTGTGGTATCCAGCGCGCGCAACCCGCTGCGGCAGAAACTGGAGCTCGGTCGCATGCGAATTCTCGTCGCAAAATACTGCTTTGGGGGGGCCGACGCTGCTCTTTTTTTTTCTGCCATTCCTGCGCGGGCTGTTACTATCAAAGATTTATTGGTTTTACCACTAGGCAGTGTCCAAAACTTCAAGGAACAAGATACTCTCCCCGAATCAGAAATCAACCTGCTCTAGAGTCGCCGGTTCGGTTTGACTGATTTTTTACGCTGTAAGCTTTCTCCGAATTACTCACTTGTCCTCTACCTATGACTATCTACCACCCCGCCACACAATATTCTTCTTAACCTTACCCTCGAGACTGCTTCTCCCTCACCTTTTTACTCACTCTGTACACGCTACTATATCTGATTGACTGCGGCGCATTTCATATCTGAAGAGGAACCCGTCATTGATTGTGTCTCCGTCTTGCAGAACATCCGCAACGCGCAATTCACATATTTCGACTCGTTCCAACATGAGCGCCGCCGAGGAAACCAAGCCCATTGAGGCTGTCGCTGCCGAGGCGCCCGCCCAGTTTGAGGAGTCTACGAAGGTCGAGGAGCCTGCGAATGTCGAGGAGCCTGCGAATGTCGGGGAGACCGAGGCCAAGTCTGCCGAGTCCGAGAAGAAGGACGCCAATATCATCAAGACGACTGCTCGGATCGACAATAAGCAGCACGCCAACAACGTGAAGTTCGACGCTTCACTTCTCAAGGAGACTGACGACCCTGTCGAGATCCGGAAGCAGGTAAGGCGCTGCACCCGCGTATTCCAGAGACAACGATGACATTGGCTGACATGACCGAATTTAGGTCGAATTTTACCTTTCCGACAGCAACCTGCCGCACGATAAGTACCTGTGGGAGCTTACTGGCGGCTTCGAGAACAAGCCTATCCCTCTCAAGACCATTACCAACTTCAAGCGCATGCGCCGCTTCCAGCCCTTTTCCGCCGTTGTCGCTGCTCTGAAGGAGAGCACCCAGGTCAACATTGCCGGCGAGGAGGGCGAGGAGACCATCCAGCGCAAGCAGCCCTACACCCCTGGCAGCGACAAGTACAACGCCCGCTGCGTCTACGTCAAGGGATTTGGCGACGAGGAGCCCTCGACCCAGTTTGACCTTGAGGCCTTCTTCACCCAGTTCGGCCCCATCAACGCCGTCCGCCTTCGCCGCACCAACGAGAAGCTCTTCAAGGGCTCCGTCTTCGTCGAGTTCCCTGACGAGGAGGCCGCACAGAAGTTTGTCGCTCTCGACCCCAAGCCCAAGTGGAAGGACCACGACCTGAAGATCATGCCCAAGATCGACTACGTCCGTGAGAAGAGCGCCCTGATCAACGCCGGCAAGCTCGAGCCCAACTCGTCTCGCCGATTTTTCGAGGGCAAGGAGGGCAGCGACCGTGGTGGACGCGGTCGTGGCCGCGGTGGCCGTGGCGGTAACTTTGGCAAGGACGACTGGAAGCAGCGCCGTGACAACGACCAGAAGAACGGCTTCAGGGGCGGCCGCGGTGGACGCGGTGGTCGCGGCCGTGGCCGTGGTGGTGACCGTGGCCGTGGAGGCGACCGCGACCGCCGGGGCGGACGCGACAACCAGGAGAACCGCAAGGACCCCAGCGAGGTCACGAGCGACCGTAACGCGTACGTATCGATACCTGCTCGTGAAGTAAACAGTGTGACTGACTGTTGCAGCAGTGGCAAGCCTACCATCCAGGCCACGAACGGCAAGGGCGAGACTGTCGCGGAAGATAAGAACAACAACGGCAAGCGCTCCCGCGAGGACGATGGCGCCGCCCAGCCCGAGGCGAAGAAGGTTGACACCAAGACTGATGTCGCCGCATAGGCGGATGAGGTGGATGTCTACCCATTTGTGCCTTGGATTCCTCTGAAACAAGATACCACTTACAAAAGCAACTTTATCGGACTCGACTTTTTTTGGCTCTCCTGCCCGTCGACAAAACGAGGCAAACGGTCTACGGCGTTCATGGGACTTGGCTTTAGGGATATCTGGCTTAGAGGTCTGGTTGTTACGAATAGCGTGAGCATGTGACCTTGGGCGGAGAGTGCCTCCCCCCATCTTGCAAAAAGCGCAACTGCGAGAACCATCTGTCACTATTCATCAGCGGATATGCGGCTCTCTGCCGTGTCACATGTTAGCCAATCGAGATATTCCTGACCACTTCAACAACGGTTGGCTCTCCGAATCAGTCGAACTATCGTGAGAAGAGCCCTAGTGAAGTATGTATGGTTGCTTGAGGACCGACCGCTTAACCTTGGGCGGCTTTTTGTTGGGGACCGTCCAGCTACTGTAGTGACTGCAACGCGCGAGCAACATGCCGAATCTCGGGCCGGCAAAATCGGTTGGTTAATAAAATTCAGTCGACCGCCAACTCTCGTATCTGCACCGTCGGACAAATGCCGAGATAGTAGAGACGAAGTACAACACCAAAGGATCTTGGTCGTCACAGATTCTGAGATTGGATAAGGTGACAAGTTTGTGCAAGACAGCCAGATTGTGGAGACATGGCTCGTTGGCTCCAACCAAACTCAAGGACAAGCCAATAGGAGCTGTCATCCGAGCGTCAGCGGTCCGGTATGCGCTGCCGATTCGGCACCGGGCGCCGGGACGGGCAGACCAGCCCGCACGGAGTACGGAGGCAAACCCCGGCCAC
This sequence comes from Colletotrichum tanaceti, assembly GCA_005350895.1. Classification (NCBI taxonomy): domain Eukaryota; kingdom Fungi; phylum Ascomycota; class Sordariomycetes; order Glomerellales; family Glomerellaceae; genus Colletotrichum; species Colletotrichum tanaceti. The sequence goes on from PJEX01000083.1 coordinate 96,442, forward strand.
TCGGTTCTGTCGGTTTCTCAGTGCTGCGCCATGCGCTTACGCGCCAGGGGAGCCACGGCGTTTGTTGTTTGTGGTTCTCCATGTCCGCTTTGACTATCCGTAAGAGCATTATCCATTCTTTCCACTGTTTCAATGTCGGCTTCCTCACAAACAGAACCCATGATCCCAGAACACTACGGGAGGCGGCTGAGTCCTTTCGAGGTTTCGGCAGTTTCTGCGCCTAGCGCCGCTCCAGACCGCATCATGTGGTCATAGGTGTACTTATACCCGGCGTTGGTGTTCGGTCTTTCCATGGTGCTCTTGGCCGCTTCTGATCTGACCGTGTCAGCGGACGTCATTGGACAGTAAGCCAGCCACTTTAGCTCGTCTTGGGCCAAAGATATCGGCACAATTTCCACCTTACCGAAGTGCAAAGTCCTGATGTGTGGCCGATGGAGAAGCGATATGCTGCGGGCCGCGCTTCTGGGGAACACTAGCTGGGGTGGGTGTAAAGAGATTTCCAGCACTCTTTTGCCCTTCTCTCCCCGTCGCTGGTCTTCTTCTTTTTCTTCAACTACACACCTTTTCCATTTGTCTGGAGCTTCACAAGTTTAATCACAAACCCCTGTTCTTACCCCTATAAGACCGCCTGTCGTCCGGCTCTGTACTGCATCGTCATCCTACCTGCCCCGAGGTTGGATAAGCCTGCTATGCCCAGACACAAACGTTGAACTTCTCCGTCACCGTGAAACTGAGAGGGCAATGGCAGAGATGAACAACACAAGTAAAAATGAGTATCGCCACGACGACCGGTCAACAGGCCTGCGGCGCACAACGCTGAGACAAGAAGTCGAGAGAGCCATCTCTGCGCCGGAGGAAAAGGAAGTACGAGAGAAACAGTTGGATTCTTCGCGGCATTCCATCTGTTCGGACGACACCGACAGCAGTTCCGGACACGGCGAGCGCGTCCACCAGAGCTTGAGAAGCGCCACATCCCAATCCCTCTCGAGGACGATATCCGAAGTCAGAGACGGCATCGAGAACAGGCGAGATCTGGAACTCGGTCCTCCTTTGGACTTGGAAAAGACACCAACTACCAGAACCCCACGGGATCCGAACTTGGTGACATGGGATGGCCCAGACGACCCTGGGAACCCGAAGCAGTGGTCCATGAAGAGGAAGTGGGCAGCAGTCTTTTGTAGTATGTCGATTCCCGAACGAAAATGTTGGCCCTCACTGACACCCCCAGTATCTTGCTTCACCCTTCTCTCGCCAGTTTCTTCGTCCATGGTTGCCCCCGCGTTAGAGGCCATCGGCGATGAATTCAACATCGCCGACTCCTTCGAGCAAGCACTCGTCCTCTCCATCTTCGTTCTCGCCTATGCCATCGGCCCCTTGGCCTGGGGTCCTCTGTCAGAGCTGTATGGACGCGTCATCGTCCTCCAGCTGACGAACCTCTTCTACATGTTCTTCAATCTCGGGTGCGGTCTCGCCCGCACAAAGAATCAGATCATCGCGTTCCGCTTCTTCGCCGGCCTCGGCGGCTCCGCGCCCCTTGCCATCGGCGGCGGCGTCCTTGGAGACCTCTTCGAAGCCGAGCAGCGCGGCAAGGCCATGTCAATTTATAGTCTCATGCCGCTCCTGGGCCCGGCGATTGGCCCCATCGCCGGCGGCTTCATCACGCAAAACACAACGTGGCGCTGGATTTTCTACAGCACCACAATCCTCACAGCCGTCATCCAGTCCATCGGCTTCTTCGTCCTCCAGGAGACCTTCGCGCCCGTCCTCCTCGCCCGGCGGAAGAACCGCCTCATCAAGGAGACGGGCAACAACGCCCTGCACACCGACTTTGACCACCCGGACCGCACCTTCGCCCGCACCCTCGGCATCGCCCTCACCCGGCCCTTTCGCCTGCTCGGCACCCAGCCGCTGGTTCAGTTCCTGGCGCTGTACATGATGTATCTCTACGGCCTCATGTACCTCGTACTCTCGACCTTCCCCGCGCTCTGGACGGGCGAGTACGGCCAGTCCGTGGGGATCGGCGGGCTGAACTACATCTCCCTGGGTCTCGGCTTTTTCATCGGCGCCCAGACGTGCGCGCCGCTGCAGGATCGCATATACGCCGCCCTGAAGCGCCGATACACCCCCGACGGCGGGCCCGGACGCCCCGAGTTCCGCGTGCCGATGATGGTCCCCGGCGGCTTGCTGGTCCCGATAGGGTTGTTGATCTACGGCTGGACGGCGCAGCACCATGCGCACTGGATCGCGCCCAACATCGGCGCCGTGGTCTTTAGCGCGGGCGTCATCATCGGGTTCCAGTGCATCCAGGGGTTCCTGGTCGACACGTACACCAGGTACGCCGCGAGCGCGGTGGCGGCGACGACGGTGCTGAGGAGCCTGGCCGGGTTCGGGTTCCCGCTGTTCGCGCCGAGCCTGTACCAGAGACTAGACTACGGCTGGGGCAACACGTTGCTCGCGTTCCTGGGCATCGCGATTGGGTGGCCTGGCCCGTTTTTGCTGTGGAAGTTTGGGCCGGGGTTGAGGAAGAAGAGTCAGTTTGCTGCTGGTTGAGCGTCGGCGCTTCGTACAAACAACCCCGCGAGGGAAGTAAAGCATAAACATGAAGTGTTATGGCTTGAATGGAGCGAGTAGTTGCAGAGGTGCATGTGTGCTTAGCATAGGTCGCGGCGGCAAGAAAGTTACGTCTACTTCAAGCACTACTTTCAAACGGCCCATCGCATTTACAGTGCTACATGTTACGAACCTCCTCTTCGCAAATACGGGCCCGAAAAGGCAGTGTAATTAAGCTTTTCTATCAAATTGGACCGATCAAGTCAAGCCAGTGAAGTAAGTTGGTATTGGAGTATGGCATCACCCAAAACATCACGACCAGCATAGACATGTTGAGGAGTTGGGGCAAGCCCTTCAGGACTCAGGTCGTGCAGAATTTCAGCCTCTGTCGTCTTGCAAAGTTGTACTGACTTGTAGAGTTGCTGATGCCGCGTTTTCAGTCACTCGTGCTTTGAATGCGGCTCTGGGAGTGGCGAGGGTTAAAACTTTTCGTAAACTGACGACGCAACATGCTCTTCCCGCGCTTGCCCTTGAGAGAAGAGACAGGGGGGTGACGCTCTCCGTCTGTAAGCCCCTACATGACTCTACTAAATCACCGATATACTGACAGGCTTGAACTAGTCGCTGAGTCCGTTGTCTTTTGGGGTTGATTTGGTCTGTCCTAGTCGCCAAAAGTTTGCAGGTTCTAGTTCAACTACCTGATGATGTATAGGACCGAGATATATTCATTCCCAGGAACGTGCGCCAGCCGGTAACGGTGGCCTTGCTCTTCTCAGTTCAGGTACGCTTCCCAAGTAGCTGATGAGAGAGTATTACCAGATTTTTGCCAGCCGGTCAGTACGTACAGCTACCTACCTAATTGACGGAGGTAAATTGGTTGGCACCGGAGCATCGACCGGCCCCACTAGCACCGGCCCCATCCGGCGCCGATGTAGCCAAACTTCCGCCCGGGGAGCTGCACAAATGGAACCAAACGGGCCCCTCTGGCGTCAACGTTTCCGAAACGCGTGCGGATGCTTGTGGGCAGCATAGATATCCTGCCACAACTCGAGAGGATGACCTTGGGGCAACATCCGAAGGTGGCGACTCTTGGAATACAGCAGACAAACGTTCAGCAAGTGTAAGCGGCCAGCTGGAAATGTTTCGAGGTTTCGCCACCGAGACAGCATTCGAAGGCGCTTTCGGAAGCGAAAGCGGAACCAGCATGGGGCAAGAAGAAACGTGCTGCCTTCGCAATCCGCCACCTTTGCCCGACTTTCGCGCATGGAGGTGCTGGGGCAAAGTACAGGAGAGGATTGCAGACAATCTTACATGGGTAGGGAGGGCGCGAGGCGGCATGTCACAGGTATGATTGTTCATCATTTTTGCTGCACAGCCATTTGCTACTGTACATCACGGTATCACGGAGTCGATTGGAACTCTTCTACAGGCATGGGAACGATCCTGATGCTCTGAAGCTGCTCAGGGGGCTGCGCCTATTCAACCGGGCAAAGACCGAAGCTGGCCAGTGGCGGACGCTGGCAAACGACTTCATGGAGTTGGGTGTCACAGCAGCGCAGCATTCACGGTGCATGACCGGAGGTGAACCACACACACACACACACACGATGCAGTGCTACCGAGGGGGCTCTGGAGTCGACGAGGAGATGGTCAGACTGCCCGTTGCGGGGGTGTAACATGGCCAGGTCTAAGGATCCAGACTTCAACAAAGGCCGGTAGCTGCAGGCGATCCAGACTTCTTGGTGTAGTCCTTTTTCAGCTCCATATGGTGCTGGTGTTGCTATTTCTAAACTCGGCTTGGCTGTATCCGGAAATGGTCGGAGGAGACATTCCCTTGCTGCCCTAGGGGAAATACGGGGACACATAAGCAGACGATTAGAGAGCAATTCGATATAAAGGATCCCGCCCAGTGAAATACCAGAATAGCGACAATCTGGAATGTCTTATACTTAGACCAGTGCTGATTTTCGCGACGCTCAGTTCTTTGCCTAGTGATGAGTAGAAAATACCTGGTAGCTTCTTCTTTGGGATAGCCAGTATGGGGTGGTCGAGATGGTTTGCATTGTAGTATCGGGTATGAACGAGAGTGGGATTAGCACGGGAGGACGCGTCTCAGCGGGAGGAAAACCGAGTAAAGGGGTAAAGCGACGGAAGGGAACACTTCCATACAACCAACGTCCCACGGTACCTCGACAGGCTTCTTCTCAACCCAGAATCCCCGAGGACCACTCAAGAGAGACTGAACTTCTTCGTCTTTCTTCCCTCCAAGAACACTAGAAGTCTCTCGAGTGGCAGGGTAAGTCTCGGATAGCGCCCATCCACACAACACCATGCGCGTCCATGCCGGCCCAGCCTATATTCCGAGAAGTGACTGGAGTGATTGGGGGGGGGAGGCAGCTGCTCCGCTCTCTCTTTATTGGACCCTCGACCCAAGATGGTTCTGCTAGCCCACGGCACCCGAATGATCATCACACGCGGGGAGAAGCGGCGCCGAACTGCTCATCAGTTGTCGAGTACGGAGATGACAGCCGCAGGAAGTCCTAGTGAATCTCTTCATGTCTCGCCCCGAAAGGGGAAGGGAGAGCTTGCTGCTCGCATCTCTGTCATGCACAAATGTGCGGAGCCGGTGCAACCTCGATGTGCGTGCCGCCCTAGATATCTGGAGTGGGTGACTGCATGGGCCCATCCACAGAATAAGAGGACAACTCCCAGACGTGAGCACTCCTCTCGAACGCAGTGGTCCTCCGCCGAAGCGTGGTTTTGGACACTCGCGCTGTCCGGATAGAGTGACTTGCATGTTTGACAGCGTGCCCGGCTACTTCACCAGAGTTTAGCCGGCACGTGCGGGCAATGTATATATCTCCTTTCCTCCGACCCCAGATCTCAAGCTCAGCTGTCGAGTGTGCGTCCGAGTGCCGCATGCAGCGGGGGGGTAGGGGTTAGGACCCGGTGTGTCTAGCGAGACAACATACGCGGGCAGAGAGTGTCATATTTCGACAGACGACATATTGACAGGCCCGGATATGCCGTGTACCACAGCCTCCTCGTCCCGTGCGGGCTGACCAGGGTCCGATGGGTGAGCTGATATGCAATCTAACAAAATCCGAGCACTGAGACTGGACGAACAGGTCGGCCCGTCGCAGCAAAGTACAGGTACTATCGGGTCTGGCCCTGCGGAAATCCATCATGAGCAAGGTCGTATGCGTTTCGCAGGCGACCGGGAGAAGATGGTAGGTCTTCCTAGTCAGCTCACCAGCCAGGTCTCGTCCCAACTTTCGAACATGGACCGTTCTGCCCAGATGTGCAAAGCAGTCATGATTGTGGCCTAGTCGGTAGCAATATGGCAGATCCTTTCCTCTGATCAGCGGAGCGGAGGGTCACGAGGGGACTTTCGCCCCGGGGAGAAGAGATCCTTTCCTGCAGTTCCGCACAATCTGCAGGTGCCGCTAAGGAAACTGTCCGAACAGCCCACTGAGACGGCCGAGTATTGACCATGCCAGTACCTACCGAGAAGTCGGGTATGGGCTCATGTTGGGGCCGTTCATTACCCCTGGCTGTGTGGGAAAGCGAGCAACAGGCCACTAGAGATTGCCCCCTCTCTGCGGCCGACACCTGACCGGGACGCAACGAACAGACTCATGGTCCGGCCGTACGGTAGCTCGGCCTCGTTGCGGTCCAAAGGAGGCTCATCTTTCTGTCGTAAGTATGTCAAGCGTAGGACCGGTAGGACCGGTAAGGCAACTTCTCCTTATTTGTTGACATAAAAATGTCAAGACGACCCCAAGATGGGCGTGCTAACATCACACAATGAGATCCAAAACAAGAAAAGAAGAAGAAGAAGAAACCCCCCATGATAGGGTGAAACCACACGGAATGGTTCATTTGACCAGTGGCAGACGACCTTACGCCTGAAGGTTGGTTGGTATTAGCTCCCTAGTTCACACCACCCGGCGTCACTTGACAGCCGCCTCATTCTGGTGACTGAAATGAAGGACATAGTGTGGGGTCAATGCATAGAATTGCCTAGTTTTGATGATCGTAGCAATGGTAGCCAATGGCGTTGTGTCCCCTCGAAGCTGGATTGTTGGTTGAGAGGATTCGGTGGTGGCCTGGTCAAGCCAAGACGGCACGAGGACTTCAAGCCAACGGAAGCCTGGCAAGGGTTCTGAGCTCCGACTCCATTCGAAATGGGACAGAAAGAGTCCCTGTCAGACTGTCCGCATTGGAAAGGAGATAATTATTTGCTGTCCTGGACCTTGTCAAGGGTTAGGGGAGAGTCAGATATAGAGCGGGAAGAGATTGAATGAGAATACTTCGCCACGGGAACTATGAGACGACTGCCGGAACACAAGGCGTTGACCACCTACTATTCCCTCTCAAATCTAGGTCAGCGGGCCGAGCAGAACCAAGAACGTGATGTCTACCCATGTGGTGGCGACGCTGTTGAAGAGTGACATAATGGGGACGCTGTACGGAGATGGTATGTCATGATCAAACACCGTGACATCACAAGCAGAACGGTTGAAGTATCCAGATGTAGTTGGCTTGTTCGTTTGACGTAGCCGAAGTCGTCCTCTGCGCTAGAGATGTTGGCCTGAGAGCGGTTCGCACCTCAAGTTGTCAAGAGAGCTCGCACGACCGACCAGGTGTTGGCGTCGGTGAGATGACTTTGCGATGTTGGAGGCTTGGAGCAAGTAGGTAGTGTACAGCAGTGATGATGAAGGTGTGTGGATGAGTTGGGGTACAACAAGGGGTGTCCATTGGCTCTCGGCGGAAGGACTCGGGGCAAAGCCACGAATGGGAGCAGAGGGCCGTCAAGATGTTTCCCCAAGTCTTGGAGTTGCGGACCGAAGACCGTTAACGGTTTGGCGCCACAGCGCGACGCCGTGCCGTGATCAGGCTGAATTCCTCGTGGCACGTTGGGCAACCTAATTTGGTGGCGCCATGCCGGCCTAGCCTAGGTTGGCCCAACTCCATCGGTCCATCAAAGACAGACTGTAGATGTCGAGAAGGCCTGCGGACGACTCGCTTGCTTGGGCAGATCCGGCAGAGAGAATCTGACATGGTATGGTCGACAGCTTGCTGTGCATGGCAACCCTGAAAAGAGTCGGCCATGACGTTGTCGATGGATGGCCGAATCCCTTGTATGGGAAGTTCTGTGGTGGGCAGCACTACTCGCGACGTCCGTTGCAAGGGATCTGGGCTGCTGCTACGTAGAGCTCGAGATCAAACTGTGGTAGCGAGGTGGACCACGGCGCAATGCTGCTTCATGCATGAGCCTCAAGGGTCGTGGATGCTCTGACATTGAGAAGTGTCACTCAACAGCTTGAGGCCCAGGCTCGCTGAAGAGAGAGCCTTCAGCGAGCCTGGGAAGCTTGAACCGAGTCGGGATGTCTCCGAGGAAAGGGTCCATCGGTATTTTCTTCTTGTCGTCTCTGTGGTCGCGGGATATTGGTCGCTGGTCGCTCGCGTCTTCAAAAGTTTTCCAGAATGACCCCACTGCCCTTGCGTAGCTCTTCCAGTTTCTGCCTTTCTTCCACCGGACTCAGGTCGATTCGGCAGAGGACCGCCCTTTAGGGTTTCTTGGATACAAGATTTCTCAGGGTCTACCTTGGTCTCTGGCCTGAATAGGGTGGGGATTGGTTCCTGGTCACTGGCACGGGGAACCTGGCACCAGAGGTGGTTGCTGAGGCCGGCAAACGGTCTGGGTGTGTGGCTTGATTGAGGGTTATCTGATCTGGCTTCTGGAGCCATCAACAACACAGTTACACAGGTGACGAGCTAACCATGAGAGCGACGCGGAGCCACAGCCGAGGCCATCTCAAAAATTCGGCTGTATCCCTACACGCACGGCGGGACTCTCGGGGAGGGCCGAGTCGACTTCAGGGGTGTGACGTGAGAGCAGGTGAGAGTGTTCGTCTGTGTTTGTGTGTGTGTGTGTGTGTGGAGGAGGCGGGATGAATGCAACAGGGTGTGTGTACGTAGTAGGTGTGTGTGGAAGGTGAGGAGAAACATCCATTGCTCCGCATTCAAGTGCGGAGAAGCGGTCGATGCTGGTGAAAGGGCCGGGTCAAAGTGACCGTTTCTCCAGACTGGGGAGGCGCCAGTCTCTGAGTGAGGGTGGTGGTGATGATGGATGGTTGTGGTGGTGTGGTGGCGTGGTGGCGTGGTGAGATTAGTGTGGCAGCCCACAGCCTGCAGACCTTGGAAGCTCAAATGAGAGGGAAATCAAATGAGAGGGAAAGCGAGCCAAATGAGACGGATGACGAGAGTCAAGTGAAGAGCATCTCAGTGTGCTGGTTTGCTAGGCCGACTCTCAGTCCATCAAGCTTTGGTCTATTCAACTGATTGCAAGAGAGAAAGAATCGCACCGAGGAGTCGCTATTGACCCAGGAGAAGCATGCCCCTTACAGGCGCCTACTATGTAAGTAGGTAGACGTACCTAGATTAAGTCGACACCAACTGACGAGAAACAGGGTGGTGCTGGCTTTTGGCCCGTCCAAGGATTGAAACTTCCTTTTCTCTTTCCTTTCTCCTTTCTCATGTTTCCCCGGGTTCCATGGGGCCCTGAAGAAGCTGTCGGCAGTCGACCTGCGGAGCCAGGCCAGACATACAGAATCCTCAACCGTCCTGGCCCGTCCATGACTTGGGTCTAGTCGTGGACCAGAAGTCTGACTATCGTAGGCCGAGGAGAGTTGGAGGGAGTATCCGTGTGCCTGATGAATACAGCACTCACTATGTATGGTACACACACTACCGCTTCTTATCTAGGTACGGTATTGATCCAAATGAAGAAGGCTGTGATGATGTCCAGTGTACCTGTGAAGGGCAACGGACTGAAAAGGCTGACTGTTGGAGCGAGTACTTGTCCCCCTACCTACCTAGGTACCTATGTAGGGTAGTTGCAGAGGGGACTTCCCTCCATCTGGGGGGGGAGGGGGGGCTGGACCTTCCATTCTGGAGAATGACGAGTGCTTCTACGATGCTAATTTCAAAGCTTGACGCACAGTATACATATGTACCTAGGTACCTAGGGAGACCCTGAAACTTTGGCCAGGCACGAGTTGTGCTTAGGTAGGTACGGAGTATTGTACCCGTACGGTACATCGTAGGCGTTGAGGAGAGTTGATCGTCTCGTCAATACAGGTATGTATTTCCCATGTCGAGGCTTCCGGGAAGGCTCAAAGAGACACAGGAATCAGTCATTTGGTGAACCTCGAAGAAGAGCCACTGCGTGACTGGTAGCAACCAAATCAACTCGGTGAATGTCCTCAAGATCAAACCATCCCATCCCCATCCCCATCCCCATCCCCACCCCACCCCGTCCAAATGCCAAACCCCCAACTCTCACTCTCACTCTCACTCTCACTCTCCAGCATCCGTATCCCTACCTTCTTGTCTTCTCTCCGCATTCTCTCCTA
>PJEX01000083.1:106512-139422 GCA_005350895.1 Colletotrichum tanaceti
GGGGGGGGGGGGGGTAAGGTAAATAAGACAACTCGTCTTCCTTTTCCTGGTGCGTTTGTGGCGCAAGTGCAGCAAAGTCACATCCAGATACAGACGGAGCACGTCAAGAAGAAGCCATCCGGCAGGATCCATTCATTCAACATTGTCACCACTCATCAACCAAAAGGGTCCCCGTCCTTGGCTCTCTCGGCCTTCCTGCTTGGGCAGATTCTGGCAATGCAGTCAGTCGATGAGAATCTGGGGTTCTTGCAGGGGCCAGACCGAGTCGTGCGAAAATGGAGGCTCGCCCGCCTCCGTCAACCCATATGGCCCGACAGACTACCGGTACAGTACTCCGTTATTCCCTACCTACCTAGGGGAAAACGCATAATTGTAGGCACATATAGCTCTCTCCAGCGCCCGACGCCGTTCCGAAATGACCAGCTCTGGCCGCGTGTCTGTCGCTCGCGGATGTGTTGTGTCCAGAGCCCGGCATGGTGACCACCTATATCGGCATCTCATATAAAGAACTCAATGACCACTACCACTGGCCGGCGCCAGACGAGAGCCACAGAGATCTAGGACAGAAAGAAGCAGAGACTGCGTGGCCGCCGCCGCCGCCGCCGCCGTCGCCGCGAGGGGCCAAGAAGAGGGGCCAGCGAACGATGGTCGATGGGGCCCCGGGGGGGCAACGGCGATGCGTCTTCACTGTTCGTTCGGCGGCACTCAGCCCGAACAAGAAGAAGCCAAGACGCCTTCCGTTCTTATTGGCCAGGATGGCACAGTCTACTTGGGGTGGAGGTGGTCTGGAGACATGTCTGAAGACTGGGGCTCCAACACGATTCTCCAACTCTCTCTCACCTCCTCTGACTGTCATCCCCATATTAACTGGTCGTGACCATTGCCCCGAGGCGAGAGACCTTGAAGCCCGAAGGAGACGGGCCGGGGACCAAAGGAACTGTGGGGAGGAGCCTGTCATCCTGTCCCGTCCCAGTGGGTGGGAAAAGGTTTGGCGACAGCCCCCCCCGTGGCGTTCGTTTGTCACCGCCATGTCTTGCTTTTTCGATCGAGCTCTTTGGGGGTGGCTGCTGGCTCGAGAAGCCGTTGGTCGTTCGTTCCCTCGTTCGTCAGCCAGCCAGCCGGTCAGTCAGTCAGTCACCGTCACCGTCACCGTCACCGTCACCGTCACCTTCAACGGTCCGGCCGATTTTCTTCTCACCTCCAATGCGCCTCTTCTCTCGACGATCGGGCATGAGAACCCAACGCCGAGCCACATCTACACGCATGACATCTCTCCGTTGAACCGAAACATGACAAGATCATCGTCACCCCAGGATGAGGAGAGAGGGGAGGGGAGGGGGGGATGAAGCTCGTGGTTCCAGACCGACGCACCATCTTATTCTTGACTGTCCCTCGCGTCCTTCGCCCAAGATGCCGCCCGCTCTTCTCCACAGGACCACCCGCCCCCCCAACCCGTGAATGGCCGTCTGTCGCCAGTTTTTCTCTCGTTGCTGTTTGCTGCTCCTCACGACCTCACCTCCTCAAGTAGTGTAGTGTAGCATCTCGCCCATCGACAGACAGATGGGGGACAGGACCCCCCTGTTCCCCTCATTACAACCCTGCCCCCGTTTTTCGCATCTTATTCTGTACAAGCGGCCCATATAAGTTACAACAGCTGAGCCCGAGGAACCACAAAGAGCCACCACATTTTGCTTCCCCCCCCCTTCGAGAACTTGACGCGCCGTGGATAGAAATTTCGTGAGAGAAAAGGGATTTCGAACGAGAGACTCTCGGCTCAACACCAGTCAGTGGCCACGGCGAGTGCCCGTCTCAGGATCTACACCCACCATTGATCGGGCTGGGGAATCGGCAACCGTCCTCAAGCTCCCGAGTCGTCTTGAGGTCAAAAACTGGACGTCCATCGATCCATAAAAGAGCAAAGGGCGTTTGGCCTCTCCCCCGCGAAGCTCGCTCAAGGCTCAAGAGGGAGGACGATCATTAGTAAACGGTTTTATCGTACACGCTCGGAAGCTTCTTTGCCACAGGAGCGAGCAGCAAGGAATCTCGAGTGACACGCGAGAGAGACTCGATAGCCAAGGTGAGAGTTCATTCACATACCCGAATCTCATCTTGTCAGAGCTTCCGTCGCACCATCTATTATTCTCTCTTTCTTTCTCTCTCTCTCTCTCTCTCCCTCTCTCTCTCTCTCCCTCTCTCTCTCTCTCCCTCTCTCTCTCCCCTCCAAGCCAAGCTGCCAGGCTATTCCGGCCCCCCCCCCTGCCCTGTCACCTGTCCCGTCTTTCCTGGCGCGGCCAGGCCGTCTGCGCCGACCCCGCCACGGCTGGTGCTGGTGCTGGTGCTGGTGCTGTTGGTTGTTGGTTATTACTGTGCCCGTCCCCCAAGGACATGGATGGCAGGTTATGTCGATGCTATGCTTGCCAGTCTGGCCCATCTCGTCGTGCTCCACGCCCATATGTTTTCTTGACTCGGCCCATTTCGCACTCATCCACTTTCCAGCTCGCCCCAGCGCCGCTGACCAAACGCAGTAGGAAACCATCGCATCAAACGTGGGCGTCGTACCGAACCCGGGTCGCGGAAGAGAAGTCCCAAGATACGTTGTCTATTGACGGTTCCCGGTATAGGGAACCAGCACTGTCACCGTCCGTCCAGTGTATCTATTCTCAGCCATCCGACGAACTGCGGAACTCAAATCGCTCCATCTTTACCTGAACGAACTTGCAACCGAGTAGATAGTTGCTCGCCGCTCGAGCAATATCTCCTCCACCATTGAGCCGCTACGCCACCGTCAACGGTCTTGGTCCCAGTACGAGGAAGACGCAATGTTGTCCAATCCGCTCCATCGATTCTCGCCATATCACGGCATGCAGTCGAGCACCCTCTTCTCCAACACCCAGGTCTCAAGCGGCCACCCCAACACGAACGGACTAGACCCGCTGGCGCCGAACTCGCATTATGCGTTGCAACAACTTCAACAACATGTAGGAGTGCACAGCAACCCTCACTTGGCCCGCGGAGCCCCTCAGTCGAAGCACCGTCAACACCCATACGGTCCAGCGGCAGCTCGATCATCCAGCACTTCCGGGCCCGTCAGGAGGAGGATCAGTCGAGCTTGCGATCAATGCAACCAGCTACGCACAAAATGCGACGGGCAGCACCCTTGCGCCCACTGCGTAGGTGAGCACATCCTTACGCACGAACGTCGAGCCTTTGGCCCCCTCCCCCTGACCGACTAACACGTACGCAGAATTCGGGCTAGGCTGCGAGTATATCCGCGAAAGGAAGAAGAGAGGCAAAGCGTCTCGGAAGGACCTTGCGGCGCAAGCTGCTGCCCAAGCCTCGGCGGGAGGGACAGGTCCCGGTCAAACGTCACCGTCCGACGACAACAACGGCCGTCCGTCGTCAGAGCAATCCGAGCCTGTCGAGGGCAAAGCCGGACAGCCGCTGGACAACGACCCGCGGCAGGCTCGCAGGCGAAAGACCATGGACGACATGAGTGACCATACTATGCAGCACAGCCAGAGGACAGGCTCGCTCGACAGCCTAGGAGACTTGACTGGTCAACCCGCTCACTTGTCAACAGCTCACCACGGGATGGGCCGAGACCAACTGGAGAGCCCGACAACGCTGGATCTCAACGGTTACGGCGGCGTCCACGGCGCATACGACAGACAAGGTCTGGGCACGCACATGATGGCAGGGTCGGCGCATGCGGCGGCATACGGCCCCAACCCGGGCGGCATGTCGGCATACCCCGACATGCCGTATGCGATGCAGACGCAGAGCCCGACAGCGTACGCCAACGGCGCGCCGTTCCGGATCGCCGCCAGTCCCATCAGCGCATATCCCTTGGGAGGCGAACCGACATCCCCTGACTGGATATCCATGTCGTCTCCGCCGGCACACTACCAGCCTCACATGCCTCCGAGCAGCTACGGCCATGCGGCGGCGGCCGCCGCCCAGCAGCTCCGGTATCCCGTGTTGCACCCCTTGCTCCCCCACCTGGGGAATCTTCTGCCCATCTCCTTGGCCTGCGACCTGATCGACCTCTACTTCGCGTCGTCCTCGTCGGCGCAGATGCACCCGATGTCGCCGTACGTCTTGGGCTTCGTCTTCCGCAAGAGGTCGTTCCTCCACCCGACCAAGCCGAGGCAGTGCCAGCCCGCTCTCCTGGCCAGCATCCTCTGGGTGGCGGCGCAGACCAGCGATGCCCCCTTTCTGACCAGCGTCCCGTCGGCCCGCGGAAAGATCTGCCAAAGGCTGCTGGAGCTGACCGTCAGCCTGCTCAAGCCGCTCATCCACACGCCATCCGGCGACACGTCTCCGGTGACCAGCCCCGCCATCGACGGGGTGGCGCTCGGCGGACTGGGGGTCGCACTTCCCGGGTCCATCAGCATGGACGCGTTGACGGGCGAGTCCGGCCCCTTCGGCGCGGCCGGGACCCTGGACGACGTCATCACCTACATCCACCTCGCCACGGTGGTCTCCGCCAGCGAGTACAAGGGCGCGAGCCTTCGGTGGTGGAACGCGGCCTGGTCGCTGGCCCGCGAGCTCAAGCTCGGCCGCGAACTGCCGCCGTTGCCCCTGTCCATGAACCAGCCCAACGGCCATGAGGCGGTGGACGGCGACGCGGATGGCGAAACGGAACTGGGCGGCGGCAGCGGCGGCCACCCGGGTGTCATCACGGAGGAAGAGCGCGAGGAGCGGCGTCGGATATGGTGGCTCACGTACATCGTCGACCGGCATCTGGCCCTCTGCTACAACCGGCCCCTGTTCCTGCTCGACCTCGAATGCGCCGGCCTGTTGCAGCCGATGGACGACACGGCGTGGCAGAACGGGGAGTTCCGCCCGACCCGAGCCACGGCCACGGCCACGGCCACGGCCACGGCCACGGCTACGGCGACGGCGACGGCCGACCCGGGCCTCGGGGACGCCGACGGCGGCCAGCAGAGCCGCGTGCGCGGGCCGCACTTCGAGTGTACGGGGCACAGCATATTCGGCTACTTCCTGCCGCTGATGACCATCCTCGGCGAGATCGTTGACCTCCACCACGCCCGGAACCATCCGCGGTTCGGCGTCGGCTTCCGCTCCGCCCGCGAGTGGGACGACCAGGCCGGCGAGATCACGCGGCACCTCGAGGCGTACGAGAAGAGCCTCGGGCGGTTCGAGCAGCAGCACCTCACGCGGACCAACAACGCGGGCGGCGTGGTGGTGGTGGTGGTGGACGACAAGGGCGACGCGGCCAACCCGGAGGGCGCGGAGCACGGCCCGATCGCGGACGTCGGCACGCCGTCGGTGCACTCGGTGCACACCAGCGCGTCGTCGTCGTCTTCGTCGTCGTCGTCGTCGTCGTCCAAAAACCGCATGACGGAGAGCGACATCCAGACCAGGATCGTCATGGCGTACGGCACGCACGTCATGCACGTCCTGCACATCCTGCTGGCCGGCAAGTGGGACCCCATCAACCTCATCGACGACAACGACCTGTGGATCTCGTCCCAGGGCTTCATCACCGCCACCGGCCACGCCGTGTCGGCCGCCGAGGCCATCAACAATATCCTCGAGTTCGACCCGGGCCTCGAGTTCATGCCCTTCTTCTTCGGCATCTACCTGCTGCAGGGGTCCTTCCTCCTGCTGCTCATCGCCGACAAGCTCCAGCTGGAGGCGTCCCCGAGCGTCGTCAAGGCGTGCGAGACCATTGTGCGGGCCCACGAGGCCTGCGTCGTGACGCTCAACACGGAATACCAGGTGAGTCTTTCTCTCTCTCTCTCTCTATCTATCTTCCTCTCTCTCTCCCCCCCCCCTCCATAATCCCATTCGAGTTTCCGGACGAAACGGGCCGTGCTGATGACAAGGGGGTGATGATGCGTAGCGCAACTTCAGCAAGGTCATGCGGAGCGCCCTGGCGCAGGTCCGCGGTCGGGTGCCGGAGGACCTCCACGAGCAGCACCAGCGCCGGCGGGAGCTGCTCGCTCTGTACCGCTGGACCGGCGACGGCACCGGGCTGGCCCTCTGAGCCAAGGGGCAGGCAGGCAGGCAGGCAGGCGGGCGGGCGGGCGGGCCAGACACAGTCGGAATTCTTTTCTCTTTCCCAAAGGTGGAGCGCCCGGTTTAGCCAAAAAAGAAGTAAGAGACAAGAGTAATACGGATAACTGGGGACAGAAGGCGAAGCGTGGGGAAAAGGGGGGAGAGGGGAGGGGGGAGGGGACACGGAGAACAAAAATAATGTAGGAATTACGGGATAATCACTAGGTTGGCGGGTCAGCGGGCTTCACACACACAACATTTCACCCAACAGGAGGAGGAAGAAACAGGGGCGCAGTGTTTGTTTTCCTCCTTCGAGCTTTTGCAAGAAACGACATCATGGCTTGTGGGTTTCATCATACCTGGGAGAGGGGGGGGGACTTGTGCGCTTTATTTTGTGCCACTTTGGGACTGACTTCTTGGTGTTGGACGGGACCGGACGGACGGACGGACGGCCGGCCGGACGGATGGGATGGGCCGAGTGGACGGAACGAACGACTGATGGGGGGACGGAGGAGGGTTTGAACCTCATACAATGTACATAGGCAGCGGGCGCGTAGTGGATGAGTCGAATAAGAGATGCCGTGTCCTGTCGAGTTGACCAGGTTCCTTTCTTTCTGCTCCCTCTCCCTCCTTCTCCCTCCCTCACCCCGAGTTTCCTCAACTCAGCTTCTGTCTGGTATATGCGAACGATACGATGCCAAATCAAGCAAAGTAGGCAAGCTAAGAGATGCTCAAATAGGGGGGTGTGTGTCTTCTTTTTCCCGTCCTCTCCCTGCTCGCTAGATACTCGCCCAATAACATGATGTCTAAAGAATCTTTCATAGCTAGGGGAGGTGGTTGGGGGTTCTTCTATCCAACCCCATTGTTCTGTGCTCGCTGAACAAACGACACATACGATACATGCGCATACACATGTATTTCGGTAAAAGTGCAACCCGTATATCCCCACTCCCATCAGGCCGTCGACACACCACACATGCATAGGCTGACAACATAAATGCTACAAATAACGCGGCGACAAGCGTTTCCCGGGTAATTGTGGGAGGACATCATCGCACAGCGGCATGCCGAACCCCCTGTACACCAAACAGACCAGGTTTCTCCCCTCCTATTCCCCAAAGCGCCAAGATATCACAAGTGGAAGCAAGCCCCTTTCTTTTTCTCTCCCCCTCCCTCCTGCCCCTAGTCTAAGCCTGGCAGCCAACCGTTCGTGTTCAGCGAGCTCAGCCCGTCAAAGTTGGGGCTGTGGTTATCCTCGGATGACTGCCTCTGCGGTTGCGGCATCACTCCGCCGACGCCGGCGCCGCCTCCTGTGCCGCCGTTGCTGGTGCCGCTACTACCGTTGGAAAACATGAAGATCTGGTCCCCGGTACCCGTTGGCATACCCGCCCCGGGTCCGCCAGCGGCCGCGGCCGTCGCCATGTTCCACGCTTCAAAGTTCTGATGCCACTTTGCGCCGTCGTTAAGGAACCAGTCCTGGTCGAGGCCCTGGAAAACTTGGCCTGGAGAGACCTGCCGTCCGTTTGGTAGGCCAGGGCGGCTGTTGCCCGATGATGCAAGGTTGTTTTGTGGAGGGTTGTTCATCGCGTGATATCCTTGTTGTTGTTGTTGTTGTTGTTGTTGTTGTTGTTGTTGCTGCTGCTGCTGCTGCTGTTGCTGTCGCTGCTGCCGCCGCTGCTGCTGCTGTTGATGATGTTGATGCTGCTGTCGCTGTTGTTGCTGATACGTCGGGATTGGTTGTGCTAGTCCTGCCTGCGGCCATCCGCTGAGTGAGCCCTGCCCCATGTCACCCATACTGCCGGACGCCGCGCCGCCGCCACCGAGGAGCTGCCGCGATGGCGGCCTCGCGCCGCTGATCTGCGCCAGGGACGCGCTCGCCATGAGCAGGTCCGTCTGGCTCGGCGTCACGTCAGCGTCGCCCGCGTGCGGCTGAGAATACTGGTTCAGCGGACTATACTGCTCTCCGTGCTTCCCTCCGGCAGTCATTGGCGAAACAGGCTGCTGCTGGGGTGGTGAGGAGGGTGATGTCGTCACGTTGGAGTGCGGCGAAGGCACGTCGGACGTGCTGAAGGTGCCATACTTGTCGTCCGTCCGCTGCAGCACGGCCGAGGCCTCTTCAGGGAGCTCGACGTTCCATTTTCGCGCCAGAACGCTGATGATGCTCAGCGTGCGGCGCGCGCAGAGCCAATCTTCGGCGATTTCCTCGAGGTGCTTCACGCCGTGGATGATATCGCGCTTGGCCGTCTTCTCGGGCAAGTTGAGCATGTGGATCGTGCAGGCGCTGTGGATCATATAGACGGCGATGTTGCAGATCTGCCGCAGGTTCCACGTCTTCTTATAGAGGCGCATCAGCTTGGAGATGGCGCCCGCATTGGCGGTACAGATGCGTCGTGGCGAAACGTGCGAGGGGAGCGGCGAGGCGGCGGGGGTGTATTTCAGGAAGGGGCGGAAGAGGTGGATGTATTGCAGATGGAAGAACATGCTGCGAGATGGATTAGCCGGATGATGGAAGAGGGGATCCGTGGGCAAAGCATGGGGACGACGTACTGTACGAGAATCACATTGGGTAGCTGGCCCTCCTTGGGCTCCAGCTCCTTTGGCAGCTCCTTTCGCCAGTCTTCCAACCTTCGATGCAGCTCACTGAGCTTCTTCAGCTCGATAGACTTGCCGCTCGAACGGCCGATGTGGTTGGGATGGTAAAAGAACAACAGCAGATCGCTGCTGATCTCGCACAGTTTGGACAGCTGCAGCCCCACGGCGCGCGTCCTCGATGGCTGCTTCGAGGTCTGGTCGAAGCCCGTGTCCGTGTAGGGCGCCCACAGCTCGGCGTCCTCGCCGGGGAAGACGTCGTACTTTGGCACGTTGTACGAGTTCTTGGGTATCTGCGGCAACCTTCCCATGTAGTTGGACCAGGCCTTGTCGAAGAGGAAACAGCCCCAGAAGGTCATGCGCCGGGCGTCGACGGCGTGCTCGCCCAGGTTCTCCTTGTCGGGGGACATGCCGCCGTCGTCGAAGTTGAGACCGATATCCTGGGCCATGCGGAAGGCCATGCCCGAGTAGACCCAGCCCTTGGCCTCGCGACCGCAACCAGCCTCGCGGACGGACATCAGTGCGAGGGCCTGAACCGTGGTAAGGCGGGGCCGCTCGTATTCGTCGTTCTCGACAATGAGGCGCTTCGCCTCGGCGAAGAAGTGATCGCCCTTAGTCCGGCTGTCGCCGGGGGTGCCGTAGGCGCCCGGTACGCTCGTGAAGTGGCAGCCAAGTGCCAGCATGGCGTTGACGAGCAGCGGCGAGCAGTAAATGGTGCCCTTGTGCTGCGAGCCATGTTTCCCCCTGAAGAAATCCCGGTAGAACAACGTTTTTGACAGTGTTGTGAAGTAGGTGTAGTGCCAGTTGAAGTACATGTTCATGAGGTGGGCAACGAGCTCCTTGTCCTGAGTGACGCGGGTCCAGCTGGTAATGGGGTCCTCGTTGGCAAGATTCGCTTCCGACTCTGGCTCATTGAGGTTGGCGTCGCTCGAGTCGCCTAGGTAGATGAGATGAGAGGTGCCGCCGATGAAGCG
Organism: Colletotrichum tanaceti; assembly: GCA_005350895.1. Lineage (NCBI taxonomy): Eukaryota > Fungi > Ascomycota > Sordariomycetes > Glomerellales > Glomerellaceae > Colletotrichum > Colletotrichum tanaceti. Next base: position 116,100 of record PJEX01000083.1, read on the forward strand.
AACGGAGCCGTTTTCGAGGCGCAGCTCGCCCATCTTGCGGGCGAGCTCCCTCTCGCCCTCTATGGGCATCTCGGTCGTGTATCCGTCGTCGCCGTTGTCGTTGTCCTCGGCCTCCTGGAGCATGGTCTCGTGTTTGAGGATCTGCTCGGCGACAGTGTCGAGGCTGTCGCAGGTGCGGATCCTCTTGACTATGTCGGGGACCTCGTCCTCGTTTGCGTTGAGAATGGCCTCGATGAGGATCTGCAGAGTCGAGTTCCGGGCCTTCATGCTGTCAATCTTTTCGCGATAGACACCCTTCCGGCGGTGGTCCGAGTTGGGGTCATAGACGCACTCGGTGCCGTAGACGCTGGCGCAGGCCGCGCAGCTGGGCACGGCGCCGTCACATTTTGATTTTCTCCGGCGGCAGGCGATGCAGGCAGTGGAAACACAACGTCGCTTCTGTGATGCGGTGTCGCCGCCCCTCCGAGACGACGACTTTTTCTTGTTGCCGGCTTGTGGCGCAGAGGAGGAAGTGGTGTCGTTGTCGGGAGACCGAGTAAGTGAACCGACAGATGTAGAGGGCAGTAGCAGATCTTGGTCATCCATCATGAAACAAGACGGGGGTGGAGAAGAAGCGGCTTTATTTTTTGTTATGCTTTCCCGCTTGAATTATCTCCGGTCTCGTCTCCTTGCGTTGTTACGACTAATAGAAAGGACGTTGAAGAAATCAGAGGATGATGGCACCGGAGATGCTGGGTCCAGATTTAACGTGAGACGCGGAGATGTGGGAATCTGAATGGAGACAGAACCCCGAGGGGTGGACTGCGGCGAGCGGCAAGCGGCAGCTGGGTGAGCAGCAAGCGCCCCACCGGATCGAACAACGAACGAGCTGCCGGTCGCGCAGTCGTGAGTGTGAGTGTGTGAGATGACGAAGGTCGCAATGCCGATGAGGGGTCCAGACCGCGACGAACGGGCTGAGAAGCAACGTGGAGGCGGAGGCGGAGAGAGGGGTGAGGGGGCGGATTGACGTTGTACACTACGAAGGTAGATTGGCTACGTTGTGTGCGCTGCGGGCGTCTCAGTGACCTTCTCTCGGGGACGGCGGTCGATGAGTGTACCCTGTCGTCGAGATAAAGATGCGGCCGGCGATTGGGCGCGCAGGGGGGATGCGGGCTGGCGCCAACGTCTGATAACGATGCGAGGGAGAGACGGGCAAGGCGGGCAAAGGCGGCTTGGCCTAATCGGCGAAGGTATTTAAAGAGTGGTGAGCCGCCGTTGCTGATGGACGAGCCTTGGATGATACGAGTGTGAGTCGAGTCGAAAGTGGCTCTTGTGTGCGCTTACAAAAGACGGGCCTTTGTCGCTTCTGTTGCTGCTTATGTTGCTGCTTATGTTGTTGCTTGATACTGCTTGGTGTCCCAGGTGGTGACGGGTTGCGTATGTTGGTTGCGACAGATGGAGACGGCAACAAGAGAATACCCCTAGCAAAAATGACTGGACAGAAAAAATCATCAGAACATATGGTCTCATATGAGAAGGAAAAAGCCGACCAAGAGAAGTGACCAAGCGGCTGGGAACCCCAAGACATAAAGCGAGTAATCAAGCCGCTTTTGGGGGGAGCAACCGGCCGGCTTGGTTTTTTGCGGTCGCGGGGGAAAGAGGGACCAGGTACGGATACCCGTACCTAAGAAGAGAAACTACCGGCAATATTGCATATGGTGTTTGGGATACTTACATATTTTACGTACGAGAAAGGCTTTGGTTTTCTTGGCCAAGGCCGGGCACGTGTGTGAGAAAATGGTAAGGATGGGAAGGGATGGGAACTTGGGACGGAGGCGGCGACAGGCGACAGGCGGCAGGCGGCAGGCGGCAGGCGTGGACGGCCTCGGCGGTGCTTCCTTGCTGATGCTGCTGCTGCTGCTGCTGCTGCTGCTGTTGCGGTTGTGATTGCCGTTGCTGTTACTGTTACTGCAGAGCTGGATGATTAAAAATAATAACCATAATAATAACAATATGAATAAAAGATTAAAAAAAAAAAAGGTGACAGGCAGGTAGGTCCGCAGAGTAGGGCAGGAAAGGTGTGGCGCGGTGCGGCACGGCGTTGGATGAATGAGTCGCAACACTGGGCTTTGTTTGCAGGTCGTTGCAGGCCACCCGCCTCTCGGGGATTGCGGGATGAGAAATTCAAGGCGCCTGACTGGAGTGGGAATGAAAGAATGGGAATGAGTATATGCGCGAGAGTGAATGAGTCCTGGTTCTCCGATACCCGTCGACCGGCCGATCTGGGAGGGGGGGGACAGGCGTCGGGAGAGGAGGCTGGAGGGGGGAGCAGGATGAGGACGAGGAGGAGGGAGTGAGATTGGGCCAAGGATTGGTAGCCAGTACTTTGACAAGTAACGACAATCCTACACCAAAAACGATGTAATAGAGAGGCAGCCTGCCAAATGGACGATGTACAGAAAAGAGTTGAGGGAGAAACGTGCCGTCGATGCTTGTTGCTTGTTGCTGCTTATGCTTGTGCATGTGCCTGTTGCCTGTGCTTGTTGCTGACTCTTAACCCGGGACCGGGGGGGAGGGGCCAGGGCAAGTTGACGTTGGTAATACAACGAGTCCAAGGATACTACGTAATAGTATCCGTATAGGCAAAGGTAATGTGTAAGTAGCAGCAATCGAGTAATCAAAGTAACTAGCGACTTGGCTCTGGGCTCATATCTTGGGTTGTGCTGTGTGTATCTGTAATCGAATAGTATCCGTGTGCCCTCTCTGCCCTTTTGCGGCTTTGCCCTTCTTTGCGTGCTTTTGCGCCGGAACCAGACTCGAAACAGAGACCGAGAGCAAGAGAGAGAGAGAGAGAGAGAGGGAAAGAAAGAAAGGCGAGGGAAAAAACCTGGAAGGGGTTCGTTCGTTGGTTGGTTGGGTTCCCTGTCGTGTCGAAATTCTGCGTCCCGTCCGACTGGAGACCGACTAGAATACCTCCGCGGCCCGTCGCCGCACGAATTGGGAGAAGAGCCGCCATGGAGGGGACAACCTTGCCATTCGCTGCAATGCGGGACAGGTGAGGTGGGGTTGTTTTGTTTTGGGTAGCCAGGTTTGTTCCTAAGCCTGTAGCTGCGAGTGTGCACCGCCTGAATTAAGGTACGTGAACCGGTATGCCGTTAACTACCTTACGTGCTCACCTACCTAGGTACTGAGTGAGTACCTACCTGTAGGGAGGTTGCCACGGGCGAGTCGCTCTGATGACAATGCGATTTGCAGACGCAGCCCGAAGTGGAGGGTGTTGTAGAATACTTACACTGCAACGGAGTCAGTTCCCCTTCCACACCTGCATCCTGCCCAGTCTTCTTGTTAACCCACACCGCAGTCCCGGGTTTCCAGTTGAGAAATGTCTTTTCAGCATCTTTTTCTTGGCACCACTTACTGTCCACAGGCCTCAAGCGAAGAGACAAGATGCGTCAATACTGTGTCCACTAAGGTTGACAACCTGGCTGTGAGTAAGGGTCGTCTCTGCTATCCGATGTGGGCGAGTACGAAAATGACAAAAAGGAAGACAGATATAAACGAAATAAACACAGAGAAACCCACCATTCATCCATCCTTAACCCAAACCATATATGCCAGTGAAACTCCTCGGCATCTACGGATACCAGGACGGCTTGCCACCTTTTCTTCCTGCTCGTGCATGACATGGCATGGCAGGCAGCAAAACCACCCAATATACACATTGGCAACTCAAGATTTAAGGTATCGCCAAAGAGTGCACGGTCCACTCTCCACAACCCACTTTCCACCCTTTCCCCCCCCACCTTCTAGCAACTCCGACCTGAATCCCATTTCCAGGTCCCCGTCCCCGTGCGAGGGATCCTCCCCGGTGCCCCTCCTCCCCTCCTCCCTCCCCCGTCACGGACCATGCTCCTCACTTCATTCATACTCCACGGGCGCCGCCTGCCGCCCTCCTCCTCCTCCTCCCTCCTCCCTCCTCCGCCCATCAACATGCAACAAACCGCAACAACGTTGGCTCGTTCCGGCACTCTTCCCTAAGTTCTGACCGCCCTGCGCCATCCCGTCATCCAGTCACCCTTGCCCAGAGAATCGCATTTGGTTCCTCATCTCCGACCTCGCCTTGTCTCGATCAACGAGAGAAGGTCCGAAGCTTCGTCCAAAAACCCACCCATGCCGGCTCCTCATCACCCTCACTCATCACCCATGATTATCCTAGCCTCGCTGCCTCGGTCTCACCCTCCTCCAGCTTCCCCACAGTCTCGCACCGCACCGCAGTGAAGACTCAGGAGGCCTTGGCTGGAAGCTACCTATGGCCACTAACACCACTGCCACTGCCACCGGCATCCGAAACCACCTACCCAGGATGTGGTTCACGTTGAAAGCCTGGAGCCGTTGATGCTACAAGCCAATGGACTCAGCCCTGTCAATCATAGGTAGAGGTCGTCGCCCTTTGCGTCACAGGCTTTGTCGACCGTCTCTGTGTCCTCGTCTCCGCCGTCACAGGGGCGCCAAGGATGGCATTCGCATTGTCATACAGGAACTACCTGCTCTCTCTCTCTCTCAGAGGGGGCAATGGACTGCTTTGATATCCACGGCAAGAAAAACTCGGCCAACAATTCGTTGCAGCACCAGATCCATCCCATGCTCTGTTTGTTTCTATACCCAAGAGGTTCTATTCATGCCATACCTTATGTCGTAGAAACTACCTAGGCACCCCATACCTCCTTCCACTGGTCATGCTGTACAGGTCGTAAATCGAGTCCTTCCGGGCGGCCCAGGTTGTTGAGTACCTCGAGGCCTTCGAGAGGGCCAAAACGTGATTCATCGTATTTCTTATCCCCGGGTCGCTCGTCGCCCGACGTCAAGCTGTTCGTTCTGGTCGACAGGTAAACTCTCACGGCCCTGATTCACAAGGACTTCGTCGCCATGGATACCGACCGCATATCCGACAAGACAGCCTGCTTATCGAAGTGACTGTCCGCCATTAACAGCAAGTGCATGAGGACACACTGCCTATCTGCAGCCACGATCTTGCGCCGCCGGGACCCAAAAACCGCTTTCGCGACGGCAACCATTTGGCTTGGCAGAAGGGCGATCGGACGGATTCACCCCCAGTCTTCTGAATAGCCGGGCGGGCTAAGTCAACATGTTGCCCACTCGGCCGTCTACTCGGCCGTTTGTCCACTTCCGTCATGGGATGCGGGACTTGGCTGACCAGCTGATATCCGCCAGCGGGCTCGGGCAACACGGTACAGAGTACAGATACTGTCAAAGAGAGCGAGGGGAGCCCCGTCCCACAACGTCACCTGCATGCTTCGCGTTTGCCCGTTCCACCCCCTGAGCTCCGATCTCGACCAAAAGCGCCGGAAGCACGCCTGAGATCATCCACCTCGTCGGACTACTCAGACGGTTGGGAAACAGCCTGATCCCCCAGACAACCAATTCACTGATCAGATTGATTGTGTCGTGGACAAAGCCCTTGGTCATTTACATGCCTTCTATCTTGTTATCGACGCATTCAATGTGAGAAGCCACGAGTCGCTAATTGTTTGAGCTCCAATAACACTCACTGTGCGGCAGACACCTCAATCTCGGGGTACTGGTTACATGTATCCAAGAGTCGCTCGAGCCTTACTCAACAACTCCAATACGTGAGCATGCTAGGCTCATAAACCAGCATTGTCAACCAGCTGTACGTTGAGCTTGGCGTGGAGGATTGGCTGGCTACCGATCATGACTTCAGGTGCCTGAGCTCTAACGTCAGGGAAGAGAAGGTAGCCTCAATATCCCATGAAACGTCGTTATCTCGTGACTGCCGAGGCAGGGCGTGGTTACTCGCTTCTAACACAGTTCCCGTTCACGCCAGGCCAGACTGCGTCTAGATGCCTCGGCACTCTGCGAAGCAGCCGGGAACTCTTGATGGGGGCTAATAAATATACCTGCTACCGTGGATCCGTTCTACGTCAGCAAACTCGCCCTAAGTAAGTTACAATAAGACCAGGTCATCTCTTGGGAGGCGCTCAGATTGGGTTGTTCTCCTCTTCGACCCTGTTTCTCGACGAGGCTGTCGAGCCAGTCATCTTCAAGGATTCAGACACCAATATCGATGTCGATGGGATTCTAGTCAAACTGCGACTCATTCTGGGAAGCTATCGAGGGCTGGCATATGCCCTCGATAGCTTCATCACCCTCGCCCGTGATTTCTGTCGGGCCTCCTTCCCATTTTTGATTTGTTTGTTGATTTGTATATAAGCTAAGGTGAAATCAAGCTTGAGCGCCTCAGAGTCTACGGTAAATGCTAGTGGGCCGAACCGCTGAACTATGTGTAAATGTCTCGCCTGCTGGCTTCGTCTCACACCCTTCACGTCTTCACTTCGGGCCCAGTCAACACATTGTGGCAAGTTAACGGACGGTGAATTGTCTTCGTGCTGGATTGTGCCACTTTCCATGTGGCACATTTAGTTGGAACGGGCTTTCCGCCCGACTTCCATCTCACCAGTTACTACTCTGACCCAAACACATAATCGACGTGAATAAAAGCGATGGGCGATGAGTACTCGTCCCTGCCGCAGTTCGAAGCGATCTGCAGACCGAATATCGAGACCGCAGAGTGTTGCTGCTGAAGGCCGGAGCGGTCCCGAGGCACGCGGGACGCGGGACACAGACGGTCTGAGGTCGTCGTAGACCTCGTGGAGTAGATCTTGGCACTGAAACCGACAAAAGCGGCAGGTAAGGGAATGGCTCCTCTGGCACAACTGGCAGGAGACCATGTTGAAATGATAGTCACGATGAGGAACACGGATTTCGTAATGTGATCCATTTGGCGGCTTCGCCGATGCCACCGACCGCATTTTCTAGCCATAAACAACCCACGATCACAAGCAACCTGACCTCTCATCTGATATGTTTGCTCCTTCAGCTACCTAGCCAGCGGAGCACCAAGATTGTGAGTAGTAGTGTACTTCTATAGGTAGTATGTAACGCGTCAACAGCGTCTGAGCTACCCCCAGAAATTACCGTCCTCTTAAAGCCTAAAGGCAACAAAGGATACCTACCACAGTACCACAGGTACCTACAGCTCGAGATTGCAAATTTGGCCAGGTTTCGAACCAGCGACTCCCAAATCATAGGGCGTGAGGTTAAAGTGGTAAGGTTGGGTTCGACATGTGTGGTCTAGCTCCGAGTAGCCTTTTCGATCATGTGAGATAACGAGTGACGTGAGGAAATGTGGTCGTGAGAGAGAGCCAGAGAAGGCCGGCACACTGCCACACTGCTACATCGCCACGCCGCCACACCGAAGCCGGTGGAAGGGGATGGGAGCTTCAAGGTGGGGACTTCGCATCCAATTGCCGTGGCCGCAGGACGAGCTCCCCCCTCTAGCGCGCTACAGACGTAGGTATTCAGGTAACTACCTACCTAGGTAAGGTATTCATAGGTACCTAGGTAGGTAGGTGAGATTACCAAGAAAGCTACCAAGCGATGGTCCCCACCACAAACGTCACGTCACAGGCCCCTTCGCTGCTGTCTCTTCCCGTCCCGAAGAAAGGGTACCTCCCCCCAGCTTCTTGATGGGCTTCTCTCTTTTCCCCCAAAGAGTCACAGTGTAATGTGAAGGGTTCGCTTGGAAACCTGCATCACTTCCAACCGCAAGCTTTCTCCATGCCAACAAATCGCCTCTTGCTTCCTACTAGTACCACTTTCCCCTAAACATTCCCCTCCATTGCCCTACCTATTCCGCAGTGGCGACTGGCCTCCATGCCTTTTTAGAGATGACTATGTACCTTCTCCATTGAGTGTTGCATAAGGTAATTTAGCGTGGGTACCCATTCCCTTTCCTCATCTTTCATTCACCATTAGTGACAACACCTGACGGAGGCCGGTCACCCTCACAAAACCCAAGCCAAACACAGGAGGATACGCATAGCCAACTCTCCAGATCTCCTCTAATTGGCCGCGTCTTTCGGGACAAAGTAGAAGAAGAAGCAGGCTGTGGTACTAAATAAAGTCTAGACCTCTAGGTTTTCCCGTCATTTCGGCATTCCTCGCTCACCCACCTAACCTAACCTTACCTGCCTAATACATACCACACCGTCTATCGCACCTTCCGCCTCCGCCGATAACGATCGCGCTTCAACGTCGATTTGGCTGACGTTTTCCATCATTCACCAACAGCAGCAGCTCTGCACTCGGCCGCAGTAGCTAGTGAGCGTGCTACCCCGCAGGAAGGCTGTCATACGGCTTTCTTTATCCTTTTGCAATCGTCGAACCTGCAAAGTACTGGACGACTAGTAACATAACTTCTCAAGCGCCCGCCACTCGGCGAAATTGCGACATCGCTCAAAATCTTCCTTCACACCACCCGACTTGACCAAAATCATTCAGACTGGCGTTCAGAGCACTTCGCGCTGCCGGCCTCGCTGTAGGCCTTGGACTCACCGCCTTAGCAGCCTACCAGCGCAACCAGGCCGAAATGGAGTCCCACAATACCAGAGGTGGACACCTGGATGCAACGGCTGGCCGGGAGGTGGTATACTGCCATGCCTGCTCGCACGAGTGGTGGCAAGATGAGCAAGGCCTGCAGTGTCCTCGCTGCGACAGCGAAATCACAGAGATCGTACGTCACATTCCTCCGTATCGCCTGCGTTCGCGGCTTATGCTAACAACTGCCCAGGTCTCTCCCGAGAACGACCCTAGAGAGATTGAAGACGGTCCCCCGCTCCATGACTCCCCAAGTCGCAGAGGCAGATATGACGACGACTCCGATCCCGAGGAGGCCGATATAGAGGAGCACTTGCACCGCGGCCCTGGCGGTTTCGTCGTCCACCGGACAATATGGGACAACTCTCAGCGGCCCAGTCAGAGCCCGAACCCGAACACACGCCAGCCTCCGGACGCGAACGATGGTGACCAAATCATTCGCCGCTTCATCGACATGGTCAACGACTTTGGCTTGGGCATGCCCCCACGACCGCACGATGAAACCCGCCCCCCCGGCTTCGCCGGCGGCGGTCTCTTTGGCGGCCCTGCCAATGTGCGCACCTATCACAGAGCAGGTCCGGGAGGCACCACAAGCTTCACGATCGCTACCGGGCCCATCCACATCCAGCAAGGAGGTGTCCGCTCCCCCGCTGGACCCGGTAGCGATCCGTTCCAGTCGTACGTCCGCCTCAACAGCCCTCTTGGCCAGTCGCCTTCTGGATCTCGAATCACGATGGTCTCCATCAGAACGAGTGCTAACCAGGCTCCCAGTATATTCAGCAGCGTGCTTGCCGGAGCAGGACCTCCCCAGCCCAGAGGGGCGTCTGGCCTTGGTCAAGGCCAGGACCAGGGGGTGTCTGGCGGAGCGCCTACGCTCCTCCAAGAGATCCTCAGCATGCTCAACCCGGCCAATGCCTCTCATGGTGATGCCGTGTACACTCAAGAGGCCTTGGACCGCATCATCTCGCAGTTGATGGAGCAAAACCCGCAGAACAATGCTGCACCCCCGGCGACTGAAGACGCTCTTCGCAAGCTGGAGCGCAAGAAGGTGAACAAGGAGATGTTGGGCCCTGATGGCAAGACCGAGTGTACCATCTGCATCGACGGTTTTACTGAGGGCGATGACGCCACGGTGTTGCCCTGCAAACACTGGTTCCATGACCAGTGCGTCGTCATGTGGTTGAAGGAGCACAACACCTGTCCCATCTGCCGCACCCCTATCGAAAAGCCCAGCAGTGGCAACGCCAACAATGCTAACGCGAACGGACCGAACACGAACCTGAACGCCAATGCTTCTCAACGTGCAACCGCCGAGGCGCCTGGCTCATCAGGAAGCTCACACCACCCCTCCGATTGGGGTGATGCGCCGCCCGGAATGCCCGGTCATTGGGGAGCAACAGCTTTCTCTCCCCGACCGCCCTATTACCAGCAAACCCCTCCGGTCCCCGATGACTCCACTCGACCCCAGAGATCGCCCATGACCAACTGGGACGTGCCCTTCCCTGTCTATGGAGGTTCTAGCACAGGCCAGGACGATGCTTTCAATACTGACCTGCCTTCTCGTCCCCGAGAAGTAGGCCGAACGCCCAGCTTCCAGTCTCGACGGGACTCTCACTCGCCCCCAAGTATTCGCCGGCATCAGTCTGATTCGTCCCGAGCTAGGCAGCGGAGTCCGTCGTCTGGTAACTGGGACCGCGATCGCGACAATAACCAGGACACTGGTTCAAACCACGGCCCGCTGAACTGGCTGAGACACCAGTTCTCCAGAGGACCCGGCTCGGGAGACAATGCACGAGAGCGGCGGAGACCATAAATTCGCTGAAGTGGTTCTTGTGCGGGCTGGGAGCGACTTGCAAGGGCTTGGATGTCCCGCGTGGGCCAAGCTCACAGGCGGCGAATTACGAATTACGAAGAGGGTTTGATAGCGTTCAGCTTTGGTCGTCTGTGGCCTTTTCCTTGAAGCAGATTAAGTTTTGGGGCCGGGCGTACTTTGATTTGGGATACGCATTCTGTAAATAATAGGGTAGCCCATCACACAGAACGTAGAGGGACAGTTACACTCGGCGAAGACGCAGTTTGCGATCAAAATTTGATCACTAGCCTTTCCATCCTACCAACGTGATGCTTGGCTATGTTTGCTTGACCCCCACCGGATGAGTTGGGTCTTGCCTTCTGTTTTGTCGTGTGGGCTGTGAATAGGTTCACGGAGACCTTGCGATTCCGCATGATGGACAACTACTTTGAGCGTAGATCGGGTTAAATGGTCGAGTCATGAATTCGCCGATATATTGAGAGTTTGGCCATCTCGCTATTCCAACACCATCCTGCTATCGTCCCCGGGGTAACTCGGCAAAAAGGCGGATCAACGCCCGCGCCCCATATTTCCGAGTCGATCACGACCACGAGACCTGCAGACGACGACATGGGCTTGGCTGATCTTGCGGTGGATAAAGGCCGCTCTCCAGCCTAGATCGCAAGGACGGTTGACCGGTACTCTGGCAGCAGAGCGTTCGAGATTAGGTATGAGATTTGGTGATAAGATGCCGCCCTGCCCCCCCAGGGAGATGGCAAGGCGGGGCCGAGTTGCGTATACGCCTGCTACACTGAAGAAGAAAAAAGAAGCCGTTTTCATGTCCATACAAATACACGTTACCGAAGGATAGAAACTGACAGAGGGAAGGGAGGATGGAAAGGTTGTATCGAACATCCTCTCCTCACACCACCACTTCCCTTTTGATTCTTTACGCCACAAGTCCCTCTTTCTCTCCCACAAACACACACCTCCCCCCCCCCCCCCCCCCCCCCCCCCACACACACACACTCTCTCTCTCTCTCTCTCCCTCCCTCCCCCTTGAGAGGGTGACAAACGAGCGAGGCGCGAAAAAGGTTTATCTCTTCTTGACGTTCCTCATGAGGAAGGCGCCGACGACGCCGGCGGCAACGGCAACACCACTGATGATGGCGACGCCCATAAGGCCCTCTTTGGCGACCTTGTCGTCGACGAGCTGGCGCAGGTTCGAGGCCTGGAGGTTGGCGGGCTCCTTGTCGAGGAGGAGGTCGTTGTAGCGGCGGGCCTCGGCGTAGTTGCCGAGCTTGTAGTTGCCGAGGGCGAGGTAGTAGAGGCACTCGCGGCGGCGCTCGGGAGAGACGCGAAAGATCTCGGAGAGTAGGCGTACGCCGAGCTGCTGGTCGTTGCGGGAATCGGATTTGACGAGGCCCTGCGGGGACGGGTTGTCCGTGGTTAGCGGGTTGCCTTTGTGAGGTGTCGGACTCCGTGAGGTCTCAAGAGGGAGAGGGTAGTTTTATCGAAGCGTGGTATGGGCTGAAGAGGTTCTGACAGAGAGCAAAGGGAGATGGACGAGAGAAGGGCGTACCCATGCGTAGTTGAACTTTGTCTGGACGCCGACCATGTCGCCTTCCTTCTCATACTGAGCGCGGAGGACCTGGAGCTCAGATGCCTTGAGGGGCCTGCGGGTGAGTCGCCGTCAGTCGCACTGCAGGGCATGATCGCGAGAATGGGATGGGGATTTTGGTTCTGGGACATACGTTTCCGCATCGAGGGCGTCTGCCGTGGAAATGATCAAGTCAGCGATCGATCTGTCTACAGGCTTTTGTTGCGCCGGTGCGCCGCGAAGCTGGGCGGCAGGGGGAGGGGCGGCGGCGGTGGTGGTGGTGGTGGACTTACAAGGCAGATCGACCATTTTATGCGTGATGCTGCCGTGCGACAGACTGCTTTTTGATCCTTCCTTTTCTTCCCCTTCTTTCTCGCGCGTGAGTCTGGTCTCAGGCTCTCTTGAATAAAGCGTGGTTAGGACCTCTCGTCGTTGTGGTCGTTGTTCGTGGACTGGTTCTCGTTGGTCTGCCGGTATCGTGTTGTTGGATGCAGGGTTGAAGATGGTGCTGGCAGTCCTAGGCAAACCTGCTTCGGAGAGGCGGAGTGGCTTGAAGCTCTGGCATCTGAAGATGTGTGTGGGGGGGGGGGGATGGGTGGCGGATGACGACTGCTGCGCGCGGGCGACGGCGGTGCACTGAAAGCTGGGCTGGAGTGAAGACCCGCTTTGCCGCTGTCCCGCCAGGAGGGAGGGAGTGACCACCTATTATTACTGTCCACTGACCACTGACAGACAGGGATGGCCAGCCGATTGTCGTCCCGGTGACAGCGGGCGGCCGATAAGCCTGTTTCTTTTTGTTTGTTCCACATCGGGCTTGGTCCAATGTCTTTTTCCAGAACCCTCTTTGGCCATCGAATCAATCCAACTGAACCGTCGACGACAAAACACTTCTTACGATTTTACGAAAGACGCGCCCTGACGAACCCGCCGACCGCGTATCCTGCGACGAAGTTCGAACACAACCAACACTTTCCACAACTACAACACACACACACACCCACACATACAAACCCGAACAGGACGTAAATAGCCAAGATGCTTCTAGCAGAGGAGCCCGCGACGGTAACACACGCCCCCACCTTACTTTACTATCTGCCAAATTGTTGAATGTCACTGCTTGGGAAGAGGTCTACTCCATACTGACATTCCCTCGCAGCTCATCCGCCACACCATCGACAACTTCAACATTCACCCCGACAAGCAAGCCATCGCGCGCATCAATGAATCCCTCGCGACCCTCCAGCAGGCCCGCGAGCTGCGCCTGCGCGAAGCCGAAAATGCCCTCAAGAGTAGGTCAACAATAGCAACACAACCACTCGAACCCGTCTTATCCGGCCGCCGCCGTCTTCGAAAAGCGCAGCGCGCAGTCCCTCCCTTCCCTCCCTACCACTCTCCTCCGTACAGGAATGAAGCAAAAGCCGTGCTGACATGCCCCACCCCCTCACAGAGCTCTCCCGGCAGCTAAACACAATGGCCTCCCAGCACGCCGAGCTCACGTCGCAACACTCGTCGACCGCGCACGCCTCGGAGATCGCCCGCCTCGACACGACAAAGTTCCGGACCGCCAAGGCCGCCTCGGACGCCGAGATGGAGGCCGAGCGCCTCGCCCAGCAGGCCGCCGACCTCTCCGCGCGCCTCCAGGAGCTCGAGATCCAGGGGCTCGACGGCTCCGCCGACGACCAGGCCCGCCGCCGCGACCCCGTCGACGACGAGGTGCTGCTGCGCCTCAAGGTCTACCGCAGCCTAGGCATCGAGATCGAGCGCGACGGCCGCGACGGCGGCGGCGGCGGCGAGTTCACCCGCGCCGTCGTCCGCAACGACCGCAAGGGCGACGTGCACGTCGTCAACATGGACAAGAAGTTTTCAAAGTTCTTTTACGCAAACTACTTTTGGCAGACGCTGTAGGCGTGGGGGGAGGAGGTTTGATAGCGTGTCGGGGAAAGGGGATTGTGGGGGGGGGGGAGTTTGGTTCTTCCTTCGTTGGCGTTTTTCTTGCTTGGAGTGATGAAGGCGTTTCAGGAGGGGGGCTTCATGATAAGGATACCACGTCTTGGGATACCGGACGATTGATTGTTTTCGTTCGCTTCGATTAAAAATGTACGATTCTATCTATTGACAACATATTCTTGTGCCACTTTGGAAAACAAACATGGCCACTGGGGGAATTCATCGCTGGGAAATCATTACTGTGGAAACCCCGGTGGCCTTATAATCAACCCATGATATCTTCTCGTGATTGATTGTCCATTTGGACTATGGATGAGATGCGATACAGTCCAAAGACAAAAACGCCTGATGACTCCCCAAACCCGATCCGTATCTCGATCGCGGCTGGCCTCGCCTAGCCGCGCGACGTTGCTATTCCCTCCTTTAGGTTGTGTGTTCCATCATTGTGTGTATCCCGATTCTACTGGACATTCCCCTCCCCATCGCTTGACCACGGGGCCAACCCCGTAACCTCGGCCTGACATAGGAAAGATACCTTTGACAACTCTCGTACACCGCCCGCTTTCATAGGGGCATACTTTTCCCCCTGTGGTTATCGTATTGGGGGGAGATCGGGAGAATAAGCCTCTTGGTCCTTCCCTCTCCATCTTTTTCCGTTTCCTTTTCGGACTCTCATTAATGGTAAATGGAAAAAATACTTTTGACTTCCTGGTAAAGCGGAAGCTTCTCCTCATGCCACGGCAACTTTCCTCGCAGCCTTTGGCGATGATAAAGATGGGAAGTAGTCTCCGTCCATGCCGTCAAGCGCCGTAAAAGCGATGTGTGAGTTTGTCGGGGTGCGGGCCCGGGAGCTGTTTGGAGATACAATTGCAGTGAAGCCGCCGCGATTGCTTTCCGGACTCCGGTTGCGACCTCCTTTCATCATGAGGTAGCCGTCACCGCCGCCAGGGGTCGTAGGCCCGCCACTTGGGCTCCGGTGGTGGTGTCGTTGATATTGGCGATCAGGAAGCTCGAGACGCGAGTTGATCGTCATCCACAACTCATCGTCGTTGCCGTTTCCTAGCCGCCAGCCGCCGACGCCTTCGTAGTCGCGGTCGATTCCGACTGAGGGGAAGAGGCCGAGGCCGCCCGACTCTGAGATGGGTGTTATTGTGCCGACGGAGACGGCGGATGCTGAGGACGGACGTCTCGTGCGGCGCGAAGCTGATCGCCGGGTGGGTGTAAGGGATGGCGAGGGGCTGCCGGACGCCGGAGTCTTAGACGCATAGGACAAATACTGGGGGCGGCCGGTGATGTAGGACGGCAGGAGGGAGAGGGCGAGATCAAAATACACGAGTATTACTCGGAAGATGAGAACGGTGAAGGCAAGCGTTGTTGTGATGCCGGCGAAGATGGCAAGCGGGACGGTAAAGAGAAAGAGGAAAGGCACGATGAGGGCATAGACTGGGTTGATGAGAGCCATGGCGGCGGCGGACGCTGCGCGTAACAGTCGGGAGGAGAGAGACGGAGAGGGAGAGAGAAAGAGAGAGAGGCTTGCGTTCGTTCGGTGGTTTTGTCGGAAGAAACGTCCTTCACACCATCTCCTCCGCTTGCTCGAAAACTGGTTGGTTTTGTGGTTAATCTCTTGATTGAGGGCAGACGTGATGGTACCGGATGCAACCAAGTATATCCCGGTGACCGGAATCGTATGATGGGCTCACAGTCGTTTGGTCGGTGGTCCGATCGGTCGATACCGTTGTGATACCCAAGCCCACTGTCGATGTTTCCCCACTATCTTCTTCCAACAACACAAGAGAAAATGGAGACAGAGGAAAGGGGGGAAATATTGATTGAGGTGGGTGTAGATGGACAGATGGCGACTTTGTACAATGGAATGTCGAGCAACCAGAAATGGGGGCAGCCAAAATTCAAAGGTCCGAAGGCGTGGTGGAGGGCGGCGGGAGAGGCATGTTGAAGAGGATTGGATGAGACGGAGGGGAGCCGGGAGCGAACCTTCAAACCTTGAGGTTGGTTGTGGTGGGCTGGCAGTGACTTCCCTGGTGAGAGAGTGAGTAAGTGAGTGAGTGAGGACTGAGGAGTGGCAGAGGACTCAGAGGAGGGAGGTGGGAGGAAGGGGAGGAGAGGGGGGGGTCTGAACAGTACCGGACGGAGAGGTAGGGGTGTAGTGTACCGTCCGCAGACTACAGACTCGCAGGCCGCACTATGTTTGTCTCTTTCACATGTCCGAGGCTAGCGGTAAAGCACTAGCACCGCCGCCCTTGTCCCCCTTTGGCCCTTGGCCTGTCCTGGGCCGTCCTGCCACCCCGAGGGGGGGGGATCGATGCAGTGCAACATTACTACTTTAGCATCAGAAGAAGAAGAAAACTGGGGTAGCCGAGCTGCGCTTTCACAAGCTACATGGTCGCGAGGCGGCACTACACCCGTTGCCAGTGGCTGGGCCGATGGCGATTATGATGGAATGGCCGTGGGCTGTCCGGATACCGACGGAGTTTGGTGTGTTGTATATCGTTTGCTTTGTATTGCAAATGCATGTCGGGGAGTCGCGCCGTCTCTGCCACTCCCTCTGATGTCTGAATTCTGCGCTCGAGCTTTCGAGTGTTGGGAGAGTTTTCTGCTCGCCTACGATGTACGTACGGGAGAGGGGGGGGGCACTGGATAAAGCATCAATTCGAGCAACCCAAGCACTTATCGAGCTCGCAGGGCCTGTGTGCCCCGCCTCTTTCGTCTTCAAAAGGGTCGTCACTCCGGGTTGACTTCAGGCCGTCCAATATCTGCTGTCTAGTATACCTCGTAAATCAATACTCCCGCTGGGCAGCGCGCGGGGGAAGCAGATTTCGCAGTTCCTGAACGGTGCCCTTTCCATGTGAAGAGCAGCGTGTTTTTGACTGACAAAAACGGGGTCTGAGGGGGCAAGCAGGAAAAGAGAGTTTGCCAGGTGAATCAGCGTCTTAATTTACGAGGTATCATGCACTGCCAGCTCGATGCCCCCGGCTCCGGACTTTTGGGATGGGGAATGTTTGTTACGTGTGTGAGAGAAAAAGAGTGTGCGACGATACGCCGTTATCTGTGTTGCCTACCATGCTGCAGTGATGCTGGATACATCCAACATTTGGGCTGAAAGATAGGAGAAGTATTGGCTTGGTGAGATAAGGTGAATAACTATCCGAAACCGATCGCCTCGTCTCCGCATCTCCTTTGCCAGGATCGGGACCGGGGTCAGCGTCGTACTGTACCGATGGTCAAGCAAGGTCTTGGGGAAAAATAGGACGGCCTCGAGCAGACACCACGCAAGAAGCCCGAACCACAGAAGTCGCCAGTCAAAACCTCTCATGTGCTTACAATGAGCATGGATGGGTGTGTGATGGGTGTCTGGAGGGTTCTCCGCGGAGTGAGTGTACACTAGGTGAATCCGAATGGTATGTTAAGTCTTTCCATCCCGCTGGCCAGGCCGTCTCCAGACATTTCTCAGGGTAGCAGCAGCAGTAGGTAGCAGCAACGCGTATGCAGGCTGATGTGGTGGAGGAACCACAACGGTTATTCATTTATTTGGCGCGCAAAAACAGCGAATGCCTCGCATCGAAACGCCGTCCACCACGTCGACATTTTAACAAGACAAACTATGGGCCGCCGGCCGCTCCGGGTTGGTCCTTGGCGGAGAGCCGAGATCTGTGGGTTTCCCCGCGATATCAGCATCGAGCGGCACTCCTCCAGGCGGGACCCAATTCAACCCAACCCAGAGAGAGGAGGAGAAAGATACTTGTACAGGTCTGCAGGCCAAATCAAGTTGCCGGGGTGCATGTGTCTGTCGAGCGTCTTTGGTCACCACTGCCACGTCCTTCCCCAGGCTGGCAGACACAGCACGAACATCAGCCGTTGTCTGGGGGCTGTCTGGGGGCTGTCAGTGTGACATTCCTTACGAGATGGCCCTAGTTCATTGGTCCATTGGCCCATCGGTTTGTAGACTTCACAGACAGCGCCGTTCGCAATGGCCAGACGCCACACCAGAAGCAGGCAGTTGGATCGTCGGAAGCCAGAGCTCTCCGGAGCTCGTCGTCGACCAACGAGCGCAGGCCGCGTGGGGTTCGCGGGACATTTGAACGCATCCGGGTCGACATGTTCGCCTTCCTAGACGCAGCCCTAGGGCCGATACACTGGCGGAGACTTTGTGCTTTAGCTACCTAGGCGAGCGATCGGGGGCGCGCCGCCTGGCGTGGTCATGCCCGAATCCGGGCATCCTGATTCGCGAGCTTGGGGTTCGCCGGTGAACGTGCTACGGGCGTCAAGGAGCGTGTCTGTGTCGTCGCCATGTCTGTGTTGGACGCATCAAGGGCATGTTTTCTGCAGCAATGCATGCATTGAGACTCCAGGGCGAGAGCGGCGTGGATGCCGAGTCCGGTTGCGGCAACGAAAGACATCTAGAGAGGCGGCATGTGTGAATGTCTGAGGTGATACGGATATTTCGAATTGGTGTGATTGATGTGCTTGATGGAGGAGCGAGGGTGTCTCAGCAGGGAGAGACACGCAGCGACGACCGCATGGCACTGGTGCTTCAGGGGAGAATAAGGGTGGATACATAATAGAAGAAAAAAGAAAAGCGCCGGTTGGGGAAAGGAGCGAGCCACGAGTCCATCGCAGAAAGGGTCTCTCTCGACTGTCGAGTGTCGAGAAGAAAATAACGATGGTTGTGATTGCGAAGGCACTCATGTATTTAGGTACCTACCTACCGACCTACTGACTTAGGTAAGTACAGTAGATATGCTGCTCAACGGTAGTCCTTTCCCGTTCACTTCCCATTCCTTCCGTTCCTTCCCCGTCCGTTCCCGTCGTCCCTGCCTGTCCCCCCCAAAAAGGTAAAGAGATACCTGTATCCGGATAGGCAGGTGGAAAGAGTGGAAGAAAAAGAAGCACAGACCATGTCTTCCTTGACATCATTCTGCGATAGCCCCACTAATTCCCTGTTCCAGATGCTCCTGCTCCTGCCTCTAATGCGGCTTCCGTCACCACCACTGCCACACCATCATCGCGCCCTTTTGCGCCTTGGACTGGATGATCGAGATGCTTCACCAAGACAGCAATCACTTCGCTTTTTCGCGCGCGCATTGTGTCGTAGCCTCTTGGCCGTTGAAACTCCATCAGAGAAGTCGTCCGACCTATTCTTTCATCATTACCGTCTCTGAATCTACACCTTGACGTAGTCAGCTTGGGCAACAACGCGCCCTACACACCCTACGCTTCCTCCGCACGCTCAGAGCCGCCGTCGTGTTTGCAAATATCCCCGCCAACTTAGACCGTCCCAGCGCGCTGCACTCTGCCGGTCCCTGCTTACTCTCGCCCGTTCCAGCCATTCTGTGCTTGGCACACTTGTTCGAGGTTCCAGGCCTGGTGGTACCTGAGAAGTCAAGTCAAGTCGAGTCGAGTCTGGGAGAGGCCCCGACCTGCCATACCACCCCATACCACCCCCCCTTCCTCATTGGACTCTCTCTGGAGCCTCAAAGCAGTGATCACTCTCTGCCTGTTTGGAGCCTCGACGATCCCCGTCTCTCCCGCTTCCCCGTCCAGCTCATCCCGGCACACCAAGCTCCGACCCACCCCCGCCCGTCAGTCCAACCCGCGCCATGTGTGGCCAGCATCAAGATGGGGACGCGAACTCCTCCACTGCCGTCATGTCGGCCTCGCCCTCGTCGACTCCCTTCCCCTGGGAATCCGGCATCTACGATGCCCATTGCCACCCCACGGATACCATGTCAACCGTCGACCGCATCCCTGCCATGCGCGCCGCTGCTCTAACTGTCATGGCCACCCGGAGCCAAGACCAGTCTCTCGTCGCTGAGATTGCTGCGTCCCACGGCGTTCGCTCAAAGTACAACATGTCTCAGGGTCATCTGATCCCCTCCTTTGGCTGGCATCCGTGGTTCTCCTACCAGCTATTCGACGACACCGTGCCCGAGGCTGAGAGGACCTACCCCGAGGGCCAGCCCGACGCGAAGATGCGCCATTACCACGCCGTCCTAGCCCCCGCCCCTGAGGACCCCGACTTTCTCGACGCCTTGCCCACCCCACGTTCTTTGTCATCCTTTTTGGCCGACACGCGCCGCCGCCTCCAAGACCATCCCCTTGCTCTAGTCGGCGAGGTTGGTCTCGACAAGGCCTTTCGCTTGCCCGAAGGAAGGATCGACGCTGAAGAGACCTCGCGTGACCGGACCCTGACCCCGGGCGGTCGTGAGGGGCGTCGTCTGGCGCCTCAACATGTCAAGATGCCCCACCAGGTTGCCGTGCTGAAAGCCCAGCTGGCGCTTGCGGGTGAGCTCGGCCGCCCTGTGAGCGTCCATGGCGTCCAGGCCCACGGCCTTCTCCACGATACCCTCTCGTCACTGTGGAAGGGTCACGAGAAGGAGGTCGTCAGCAGGAAAAAGAAGCGCCTCGTTGCGGAGGGAGCCGAGGATTTTGATTCTGACGATGAGCCCGAGGAGGATGACTTTGGCCGAAAGAAGGTGCCGCCGAAGCCGTATCCCCCACGGATATGCCTGCACTCGTACTCTGGGTCCGCCGCGATGATGAAGCAGTACACTAACCCGGCCATCCCGGCCCGTGTATTCTTCTCTTTCTCTTCCGCCATTAACTTGGGGACCAAAGCAGGAGCTGACAAAATTGTCGAGGTCCTCCAGGCATGTCCCGACAACAGCCTACTGGTGGAAAGCGACTTACATATCGCCGGCGAAGAAATGGATGCCAGACTGGAAGAGATGTACCGCAAGGCCTGCGAGGTCAAGGGATGGGGCCTTCAGGAAGGCGTCGAGCGCATAGGGAGGAACTACCGGGAGTTTATATTTGGCTGAACACGTCATAGTTGAGGATAGGACGACTATGGCACGGATGCTAGGATTGCTTTGCGATAGTGCAGACGACTAACAGCAGTCCCACCCACGCATCACAGCATCAGCATCCAACCTGGGCAGGCTGGTTCAGGGCCGTCCATCGAGTCAGGCTGCAGAGAGACACAGTTTGCTTGGCAGGTTACGCGAAACGGCCGCAACTATCCATCCCCCTAGACTTGTGACATGAACCACTCAACAGCGCTGGCTCCTGCCCTGGCTCTACGATGGCCACGAAAAAAAAGAAAAAAAACTTAGACAACACGGGATCATGT
Source organism: Colletotrichum tanaceti (assembly GCA_005350895.1). Lineage (NCBI taxonomy): Eukaryota > Fungi > Ascomycota > Sordariomycetes > Glomerellales > Glomerellaceae > Colletotrichum > Colletotrichum tanaceti. The sequence continues at coordinate 137,043 of PJEX01000083.1, forward strand.
GCGGGATAGTCTTCTTCAGGATTACTTCTTGGTGCTGACATACGTATGCTAGAGTTGACCGTAAAAAACATGCTTGGCTAGGAATACACAGCCGTCTATGGGCAGCTCCCATCTTGAAAAAGAGAGAAAGGGACAGAGAAATAGAGGCACCCGGATCTCAGCTAAACACACACGTCTTCGTGAACAAAGTATTCTCCTTTGCTTGAGCGCGAACCGACACTCATGGGCCGCAAGACGCAAAGTCGAGCTTGATATACTCAACCAAACAATACACAAATGAACAAAAAGAGTAAGAGGGTGGGGAAAACATGGCTTTCTATGCGCGGTATCGCTACGAAGTTATCACGAGAAAATAAAAAAGAACAAAAATAAACAAAATGAAATGAAACTGGAAGAAATCCAGCCAACCATCTTCCCACTCGCAAACCGGCGCTTAGTTCTTGGGGTCTCCCAGGACGCTGTCAATGTTGGAGGACGTCGCGTCCGACGACGCGCCGGGGACGTACCCAGTCGAGCCGGGCGAGTAGCTGCTGAAGCCGTCCGAGACGATGACCGAGGGGGCATTCTCGTCGTACGCGGGGAGCACGTCGTCGCCCGTGTACTCGGCGAACGCGGCCGTCGGGCTCGGGGGAGACACCGCGGCCCCGGGGCCGCCTCGCACGGGCATCTGCAGACGCTGCTGCCGCTCCTGGTCCTGCCGCGGCTCGCGCATCATCCTCTGCCTCCGCTCCTCGGCGGCGACCATCTCCGTCACGAGCGTCGCGGTGTTGCGGAACTCGGCGATCTCGGACGTCATGCTTTCGACGGTCTCGAAGTCGCCCTCGTCCGGGGAGGACAGGGAGGGGGAGGACGGGCGGTCGGCGGTGCCGCCGGACAGGAAGGCGCGCTTCTCCTCGTCGTCGAAGCCAGCGCCAGGGCCGAGACGATCAGCGAACATGCGCGACCAGAGGTTGGCCAGCGATGCCTTGAAGGCCTCGTTGCGCGCCTCGCGGTGATCCCGGCGGCGGCGGGCGCGGCGGGGGTGCTTTCGCTCGGGGCGGGCTGCGTCGCGGCAGGAGACGGCCGTGTGCAGGAGTGCGAGGATGCCGACGAGGAAGAAGAAGGCGGCTGCGATCTTCATGGGAAGGGGCACGCGGGGGTCATGGGGAGGGCTAGGGGGCTACAGGATGCTTGTTAGCTTTGGTTGATGGAAATGCGGAGGCGAAGAGAAGAAATAGGCACTTACGCCGTGGTGAGGATGAGCGCCGTGGGGGTGCGGGCGGCGGTGCTGCGAGCCTTCGGCGCCGAGGGGGTGCTCATGCTCAAAGTCCGGAGGGGGTCCTGGGAGAGGGGCGCCGGGAGGTCCGGGAGGTCCGCGGTGAGGGTCATCGAACGACGGGGGAGGAGAACCCTCGAGGTGGCCGCGATGAGGACCCTTGGGCGGCTCAGGGGGGCCTTCGGGGGGGCCTTCGGGGGAAGGAGGCGCGCAGTGACAGAAACCCGGGGGCGGCGGCGGCGGCGGTAGGGTTTGGGTTCCGTTTGCGTGGTTTCCGTGCTCGCGCCCCGGTCCGCCGTGACGGCGGCCTTCGCCCTTGCGACGAAAGCCGCCGACGCCGCCGACGCGGCGCATGAGGGTCTCAACGAGGCACTTCAACGAGTCGCACTTCTTGAAGGCGAGGTGACGGCCGCCACCACGGTGCGGGACGACGCCGTGGTCGAGGGCCAGGCGGAACTCCTTCTCGCGGATGGCGTGTTTCAGGGCGTGCAGCTGGTGGCGGAGGCAGTTGAGCTCGCGCAGCTCCGCGAGGACGTGCTCGTCGTGCTCGGGGGAGGCGGGGCGGCCGGACGGGCGGTGGCGGTGGTCGCCATCACGGTGGTCGCCGGGGTGGTTGTCCGGGTGGTCGCCGACGCGGTGGTGAGGCGGGGGCGGGAAGGGCGGGTTCTCGAGCAGGCCGTCCTCGTCGTCGCCGGGCCTCGGGTCGCGGTGGTCGAACTCGGGGAGAGCCTTGGCCCCAGGTAGGGGCCGACGGTCCGAGAGACGGATGTCGCCGACGACGTTGATGATGGCGGCCGGGGCGGTCTGTCGGAAGAGGACGACGAAGGCGAGGTCGGATCCAAGGGAGCGGCCGGCGAGGGATTCGAGGGTGAAGCGGAGGAGCTGCTCGTCGCCGGCGCAGGCGGAGGCCCAGGAGGCGGTGAAGGTGGTGCCGTCGTGGTCGCCGGCGAAGGTGCCGCGGCCCAGGGTGTGGCCGCCTTGGGAAAGAGGGATGTCGTTGACCTTGATGCTCGGGTAGGTGCAGGGGGAGGGTGCCTCGAGAACCTGAAGACGGAGGGTCTGGTATATGTGTCAGTCGGGACGATATATCAGGGGAAGAGGGGAGGTTGCCGGTGGGCCAGGAAG